>JAANDH010000813.1:82629-112430 GCA_011799765.1 Nymphaea thermarum | reverse complement strand
CCAATCAATGGGCACTCTTATTTTAAATTTCAAATGTAAATGAGCACTCATATGCAAAAAAGGAATGAAAACAAATAAGGTTTCTATATGTAAATAAAGCAAATTCTGTAGACTCGTATGGGCAATTGCCCACAGCAGCCATAAGCGGCTCCACCACTGGATCCCACCTCAGATTATGGTTGGTGTTATTTTTTAATTGCTTTCTTGTGTTAGGTGAACATGGACGCATTGGCAAGAAGGAAGGAGAGAGAGAGAGTCGCTGTTGCTTTTCTTTGCTTTGTCTGATAGCGCTAAATTCTAAATACATGAAATGGAATGTTGAAGTCATTATGGCAGTCCCTTTCCAATATGTGTGTGGTTTCCTAAAAAATTACTGTGAATATATGAGAGTTGTAAAGGGTTTGCCTCACCATATTTGAATACCGAACCAAAGCCACTGACGTCCAAGCCTGGAGGCTTGGCGCTACCCGAACCAGACTTTTGAAGTCCCAACTTGGCGTTAATAATTGAAGCGGAAAAGACGCTTTTATCCATGGGAAACGTAACGTACGTAAGGCAGTTTATGAGCATGCGCCCTCGCCTCATCGATGCCCTTATTATATGTCACAATCTTTTGCTAGATAGGGCAGCAGTTAGTGGTTATTTTCTATATGACGTCGCATTTCATCACCACCCTACATCTTATTTTGATAGAGGGTCCGGATGCATGACACGTGGCATGTCATGTCACTTGTAACGACCTTGGGGAGCCCTTCAACTTCAGGATTTAAATTAGCTAAATGATTTTTTTTTTATTGAATAAGATATAAAACAAAAATTAGAAAGACGGACAGCTAAAAAGTAGAAAGCTTGAATGATGTACATATTTGCTTCGTTAAAGAAAAAGGGTCATAATATAGATGTCAACTGTAACAACTCGGTCCACTTTTCGGTCTACTTTTAGATGTTAAACTTTTGATTTGGCGGTCTTCAACTTACCTTTAGCAACTTCAATTCAATTTTATCTGCTCCAAAAAGGTTAGAAATCATAACATAACATATTGTTGGCTTGTATAATTATAGCTCTAGAAGCAAAATGTGAAACCAAAAGGCATAATTGGCCCCATTTATGTGGCCTTGTGTCTTTGAGCCTACATGTTTTCTCCAAAGTGAAACGCAACAGCGGGGTTTGAAAATTTGTGTACAAAGCAAACAACAAGACTTACAAAAATCGTCAATTAACAAAGACACCTTGGCCGATTGATAAATTTATAGGAGAGGGAGACCAGAGATTAAAAGCAAGTTTCTTTTTTTTTTTTACTGAGTACAACGAATATCTGATTTTCAAGGACATTGAAATTTGTTTTCTGGATATGGTCTTGTATCTTTTACATCAGTGGCGGAGCCAGCGTGGGGCTGGCATGGGCACCTGCCCACGCCAGCTCAAGATAGCTCAGTTTTTGCCTGCTTTATTTCAAGTTTGTTCGTGCATATACCGGCTTCGGCTTCCGTTTTTCTTTCCATAAAATTAAAATTATGGGCATTTCACACGTATGAGAAAGAAACTCAACTACTTATAGCAGTAGCGGAGCCCGCGTGGGGCTGGCGTGAGCGCATGCCCACGCCATCCCAAGGTACTAGTACATAGTGCCCCATAGCAAAAAATTTCTGGCTTCGCCACTATTTTACATTCAAAAACCGAATATTCCTACCCCTGGTCCAAATTACGCTGTCCAAGTATTCAAATATGTTATATCTGATCCGAATCAGAGTTAAGTACGTCTCTAATTTTCCTATGGTTTTAAGCAAAAAAAAGGTCCTAATTTGTAAAAGTCGGCCTGCGCGATTGACTGAAGAACTAGCACCAACCTGCTAAGAGAGAAGCGATTTTTTATGGGAGGTATTTTTGTCGTTTTATATCGAAAATTAATATTTTTATATTGGCAGATAGTTTGTTGAAAACTTCTTTAAAAAATTGAGCACCTGTTTGTTAGCTTTTGAAAGTTGAATGGTGATTTATTATTTGTTAAGCTGGGTTTTTGTTAACTTTCTCAAGATTGTTAAAGAATTGCCGGCACATTTGATTGCCACAAATTGATCGTGAAGGTGGTAGATAGATGAGACCTTGAGATCTCAATTTAGAGAGAGAGAGAGAGAGAGAGAGAGAGAGAGTATGCAACCACAACAGCGCAACCACAACCGTTGTCCTTAATCCGCAGGACATCACTTTGAGTCTCTTTAGCTCAATGCCGACCAACATACAATACCTATGAGAATTGAACCTAAGACTTGTACGCACTGGTCCAACCAACTATGCTACAGAAAATGAGAGAGAGAGAGAGAGATGGAAGGGGGGAGAGAGGCGTTCAACCACAACCTTGTCCTTAATACGCAGGACATCACCTTGAGTCTCTTTAGCTCAATGCTGACTAACATACAGTACCCATGAGAATCGAACCTGAGACTTGTACGTGCTGCACGTCCAACCAACTATACTACAAACAAGTTAGAGAGAGAGAAAAAGAGATGGAAGGGTGGAAATGGGCGCGCAACCACAACTGTTGTCCTTAATCCGTAGGACATCACCTTGAGTCTCTTTAGCTCAATGCCGACCAACATACAATACCAATGAGAATCGAACCTGAGACTTGTATGTGCTGCAGGTCCAACCAACTATGCTTCAGACAAGTTTTAGAGAGAGAGAATGGTGAAATGAGGGCAGGTTTGCTAGATATAGTTTGACAAGTCCATATAACCGCAGAAGCTGCTAATCTTGTCCGTGTTTGGACCACAATGACAATGACTTCCTTCTGTTCCACCCATCGTCGTTATTCAGGTCCACTGCTTTTAAGAAGAAAAATATCAACTAACAATGTTGTCTAAAGCGGACGTCGACTCGGGATTTTATCAGATGCCTCCAACAGACTGCACGCCCCGACGGCTCCACACACTTGTGCGGACGCATGCTGGTCGGCCAAAGGAAGTGGATACGGTCTCAAACTGGATAGGCCAATATCTGAGAAAACGTCAAATTAGCATACTTGAGAGTTTGATAGCTTGGAGAACATAATGTAGAATGCAACCACTCCAACCCCAGCCACCCAGGAGAAAAATGCCTGAAAGGAACGATAAATTACCAGTAGTAGAAATCGGAGATCCGTTTAGGGCGCGTTTGCATGGGTGAGACGGAGTATCTCAAATCTATTTTTGGGACACTTTGTCCTAGCCATACGTGATGTTCTTTGAAACACATCCAAGATTTGACATGAATTTTCGAGTAACCGAAAAAATTGGGCTACATTTGCACCCAATGGGCAGGGCCTCTTAAATGAAATGCAACAAGTTTTTAGGGATTGTTTGATGGTAATGACATTTCATGAGTGTGCCGTAAATCTACTCAAATATTAAAGCAGATACATAAAACACTAGAACTAATGTTCTATGAACTTAAACCCAATCTTTAGAACTAATTCAAGGAACATTCACAAAATATTTCTGCTGCCAAATGATTTCTTAAGGATTTGTTTGACATTAGTAATACATTGCTACTATCTTATGAATCTATCCTAAAAAACGAGTCAAGTTCATGAATCAGTGAATCAGTGTCTAACGAATCTAACCAATTTTGGGGTTATGTACTTGAGACAATAACATAATGTTATCATTTCCAAACGGCTCTTTAGAGCATTTTGACAGCAAGAACACTTCGTGAGCGTCTCATAATTTTGCCTTAAAAATTGAAGCAGGTTTATGCAACAATAGCGTTAGTGTTCCTGCAACCTTTTGATCCTTTTTGGCAAAGGATATTTGGTAACAAGAACACGGGATTAGTATTCTATGAATTTGTTTTACTCTTTATAATGGATTCATAAAAAGCTACTAGATCAGTTAAGCAAACACCATCCTTCTAACAGCGTGTATCCTATCGTGTCTCAAACATGGATTCAGTCTACTCATCCACTTGTGTATATAATTGCACCAATTGGATAGCTTGCTTTATATATATGTAAGAAGGAAAGAGAGAGAGAGATGGCTCTATAAGGAGAGTAAGCAACAAACAAATGGATGCATGAAAGGATAGTGCAATGATATGGGCCTTTGAATTTTTATGACTTATCTTGAATTAAGCCTTATCCTTATTTTTTATGTAGGGGATTTAGTAGTAGGGCCAATTGTCTCGAGTCAGCGTATATATTACCAGAATTCGAAGTAGAAACGGAGAGACTTATTCATTTTTATATTGCATGCGCTTGTTCCATTCGCTTTGTTCTTAGCTGTTAGGGGTGCATATGCATGTGAAGGCGCATGTCATGATATCGACAAGTCCAATCAAGGGGAACCCATTTTCAATCCAATTGGCGAAATCTAAATACGATACGACATGACGCCGTGAACAACATACGCTTACCATCTTTGAAATTAATGCCTGGAAAGTATAGAAAATGCTATTGGCGATGTGTCTATATACAAACGGGTCAATTTAGAGTGGGGAAGAGAGAGATGATGGTGATATAAAACTGATCAGCATGATTCTGTCTTGTTATTCAGATAGGGACGTGTTTGTTTTTTACTTCATCTATATCTATATCTATGGATCGGAGAATGAGACTACCCAATCGATTTGTCGAATTAAAGTTTCTAAATTTTAATTAGGACAAAAATATCATTTTTCAAAATTTTTATATACAACAAGTGAGATTTTTTTAAAAATTTACATGTAAATTAAAAAAAATTTAGGTGGGGCCAAGGCCCAAGTGAGCCTTACATTAGCTCCGCCCCTGCATACCCAATAATATGGATATAAGGCAATTATCATTGTCTTGGCGAAAATGAAAGACCGGAAAAGAAAGAAAAAGAAACAGAGAAAATCAAACCAAGGATGAAACAAAATTGGCTTAGGACTCTTGAGCTCATGATGAAGTTTAAGTGCATATCTATCTCCAAGCACCATCTCGACGCACACCTATTTCACAAAACCTTGACAAGAGGAACCATTAGCTGATTTGCTGTTCTGGAGTCAGAAATTTTTTGCTATGGGGCACTGCTATAAAAACTATCACTTCTAAAGGGACACAATATATATAAATAAGTAAATAATTGCAAGAAATCTATGTAAAAATAAATAAAAATTTTATTGCTGGCGTAGGCAATTGCCCGCCTGCCTATATGTAGCTCCGCTATTGGGGGTAGCTAAGAAACACAGCCCCCGCTTGAAGAAATGAAAGTCAAAATCTCAAAGTAATGGAAACATTTTACATGGAATTCTATCTGTTGGTTACAGTAACAAGTTGTTATTGTTTTATGAATAAAATTCATAAAACATTGTATTTTGGTGTTCTATAGATCTACTTTGAGGCAAATTTATAGAATAATAATAAACAAACAAAGCCGTAGGGATCATTTGGCAACGGAATAAGAAGAAGGAACTCAATTTGGAGCATAAATCTTCAAGGCTAGGGTTTGACAAGTTCGAAGAGGTCAACGGCTCGTGAACACATCCGTCGCCGTAAACTGATAAGAACAGTATTGTCCGTATCGGCCTTGATAAAGCAAGAACAACCCGCCAAACATCGGTCAGTATCTGTCTTTTTCTATTAAAAAGTAATTAGAAGTGTTTATTTTTGAAAACTATATGTGATGAGCAAGCGACAATCTGAGCACGACCGTATATACTGGATAAGAGTCGATCGGCCCATCTCTGGCTTTCTCTTTCTCCCATTAAAACGAACATATCTACGAGCTAGCTAGAACTGAGTAGACATCAAGTACCCAACCTTCCAATTTGCCGGAACAAAACTGCAACCGTATTACGAATGTAATACCGTCTCGAGGCACGAACAAACAACCAATCCACACAAATATATATATATATATATATATATATATATATATATATATATATATATATATATATATATATATATATATATATATATATATATATATACAAACTTGCTTCTTTCTACTTGGTCTAGTCATTTCATTCTTTTTATATATATATATATATATATATTGACTGTTAAAAGTTTTTTTGATGTATTAATAGTGCTCCTTAGTCAGAAATTTTTAGCTCGGCTGCTACGTACGGTTGCATTGAGATGGGGATAAAACAAAACAGCGGCCATATTATAATGCAACGCTTTGTTGAGGTAACCAGTTTTGCCTACTGGCATTGTCAAGGGCGGAGCCAGAATTTTTTTCAGGGGCAGGCTAAACAGTCCAACTTTTGAATCTGTGTGAGTTTCAATTTTTTTAATGTATTTTTTTTAACAATTTGTTAGGGTGGGGCCATGGCCTAGGCGCCCCCCCTCCGCCCCTGGGTATTGTGATCGGTGCAAATTATTCAACTGTGGCGAGCGAGTGGATGTTGTACCTCTCTCTCTCTCTTTTTCTCTCTCTACCATGTGATGGGTAGCGCAACCGATTGGGTTGGGTGGCGTGTTAGAGGCACATCCTCAGTTTAAATCTTAGAGGGTGTTATCTTTGGTATAGAGGAATGTTGAGCTTTGAGATTACAAATGTCATTATGGACCAGAGCCACATGTGGGCAGGTGTGGGCATTTGCTGACACAACCTAATAAAATATCTTGCTAATATAATGGTTAACCCTAAATTCTTACATACACATAAAATGTCCCTCAAATATATGGTCAGGCGAGTGCCGCTCAGCTAAATATGTCTGGCTCCGCCACTGACTGATACCAGTTAATAATTGAGATAGCTCTGCCAAACCAGTTGATACTGCCACACAGCTAAATTTTTTTTTGTTTCTGATCACTCTACAACTGGTCACAAGTGGCATAAATCTGATCTTCTATGCCTTCATCTGAATGTCACTCTTGATCACATGCATCAGCTCACCGGCGAGCTTACGACACACTACATTTACAAGAGTATCGTTTGGCCGACCAAGTGTCCGTACGACTGGGAAGAAGACCAGAGTCGGGTGATTGGTTCTTGAATGACCAGGTGGTGCCAATTTCTCTTCTGAAGAAATGCACGTGAACGCTGTCGAACGTGGAAGAACTGTAGGGCTTTGTCTGGATCCGACTTTGTCTGCATCATTTCTTTCTTCCAGTTTTCTCGATGGACACGATCTCAGTGGATCTGGAAATTTATTTTTACATCTCCTAAAGTTGTTGCCGAAGTTCTCGTTTCTGGATTAATGGTTGAAAACCTCACACACATATGAATGCTTAATTTTGTGTAGCATGCAAAGTTCTAGAAGCAGATTTTGCCTCTAGTATGTTGTTGGCTGGATTCATTTGTATCCTTAATGATCTGTGAATTGCATAGTGATGATCCTTGCGGTCAGATTTGTTAATTTATCATTGGAATATGGTACTCTACTTTTGAAAGCATATTTATCATATACAGTCTTTTAGATACTTTAATTAATGGCGAATTCAATGGCTTAATTATAATTGTGAAAGGTGGTTAATCCATCAAATTAACAACACTTTTGCAAGTCATTATTTCTATGTCTGCTCATGTTATTTACATCTTTAAGCTTCTAGAGGCCTGCCTCAAATAAGGAGGTGTTTGGCTACAATAACAGGTTGTTAATGTCCCATAAATTTGTTGCAAAGTTTAGGGCAGATTATGAAACACTGCATGACGACAATTCAAGAATTTACCTTAATTTTTTAGACAGATTCATGAAACAATAAACAACCTGTTACTGTTGCCAAACAGCGCCTAAAGTAACATTCGTGTTCTGCCTAGTCAGCTACATGGATTTAGTTATATTTGAGAAGATCTTACCATCCAACTCCTGTCCATGCACAACGAATTGTGAGCTGAGCATTTGCTGCATGGATGGACTCTGTTGGATTATATCATAACGTAGGACACTCAAGATTGATTAATTCATCGATTCCATGCATGGACATAACTTTTAAATGGGTATGGACCAACTTTTGACTTCATTGTCATCATTTTTTCTATGACTGAATATTTTACATGTGCAACATTGCAAAGAAAAACGTGATTCTTTTCCTTCTTTTTTGATCTTGGATGGGAAAGTTACCACTAGTTGGGTGTAACAGTAATTGATTAATGAAGTAAAATCTCAAGGAGGATCGTCCAGATGTGGTAGGGATTATGCTAATTTACTGGTCACATTAGATTTCATGAACTCTTGAGCACAAGCATCAAATTTCATCAGATTCATTTACTAGCATATGCCTTGTTTTCGAACAGCTGTGTTTAATGATTCAAGCTTTTAGTGTGAATGTTAACAATGAGCAGAAATTGGCTTTCATTGTGAGAGCAGGGGTCGTTGTTAGACCGTGTACGAACGAACTAAGCTATGCTGAAGTAGCTTGGCATCTTTTATACATGGTCAAACATTTTCAGGGGGGAAATTGCGTGGCTTTGAATCTATTTTATCACAGGATCGTGCATATAACCAGCTTTCGCCTAAGCAGCGGTGCTACAAGATGAAGAAGGCAATTTCTCCGGTCCGGGCGGAAGGAATGGGATTCTACCCTCTTAACAGGAGACTCTCAACGGTGTTTGTGTCCAAGGATAACCCAGCTGCGACCGACCGAGGAAGAAACAACTTTGGAACACAGCAGTCGAATGGATCGACTAACTCTCCAGCTTTCAGGAATATTTTTGTTCATGATTGGTGTTGACTGCTGATGCATATGTAAAGAATCTTTATATCTTCTGTAAATTTCATTTTTGACAATAAAAATGGTGTGGAAACCCACTTTCTCAGCAGCTATGGCTGTACCATGAGTCGAGCCAACGAGCTCAGACTCGTTTGTTAAACAAGTTAAGTTCGAGCTTATAAATGTGTCGAATTCAGGTCATATGAACTCTACTCAATTAACGTGCAAAAACTAAATAAACAAAAGCTATGAGTTTGAGAGTTTTTTCAAAGGCAAGGGCACCCAACTTCTTGGGCTTTTTTGCAACTCAACCTACTTGAGCATTTCAAATAACAGTTCGAAGTGCTCCTTTCTCATAAAAAAGAACATGTCAAAGCATAGCTCAATTCGAAGGGTCCATGATGAAGAGTGAGGTTCGACTAAGAAAGGCAGCTAAATATAAACTATGTGATGACTAAAATGCCTTAAAAAAAAGATAAGCTCATAAAATCAATCAACGTTTTATTTTATTATTGAAAATTCATATACTTAGAATTTGTATTGATGAGACTATTCATGGGGAACAAGGTTGGAACTCCAATTCCCATAAGTTGGTCTGGATTCAAGTTAAATATCAGTTTTCAATTTGTTAATCTCTGCTCTTGTATAATGCTGGCTAATTAATAAAGTGGTAAGGATATGCTAATCCACTAGTAGCATAAGATATATATATATATATATATATATATATGCCGACAACATAATGTCACTATTCTTAAATGGCCCCTTAAATTTCTAGACATGGCATTCTCATATTTGAGTTACTTCATTTCATCTATCCTATCGAGCGCCCACACGCCAAAAAACTTCCGACGACGCAATGGACCTGGCCGTGTTTGTTAGGCGGTCATAGTCCACATCTGTATCTAACAATAAGCGTCATCCCTTACGCAAGCCAAAGGCACAATGCCGTTGATATAGAACCAAAATTCAAAAACCGACAAAATATACGTAAGAATTTTACCTTCTCTGATTATAAGAAGGTCAAGGGTCTTCACATTGAATTTCCCCTCCAAGAGTAGCGAGAAAATATAAAAAAACTCTTCTTACTGACAAGCAATGTTTACCTTTTGTTTTTATCTTTGGTATGCCTGATGGCCCACACTGGAGATAACTTCTGCTTTAGCTTAAAAAGCAGGTGAAAAAATATTGCTTACCTTACCTTGCGGTTGGTGCCCACGAGACCCTCGTGCCGCACCCGCAACCAATCTAACTAATAACAAAATTTAAAATTAAATTGCTCAGGTTGTCATATATATATATATATATATATATATATATATATATATATATATATATATATATATATATATATATATATAACAGTGTCGGATTTTAATTTTTAGCTATAGGCAATAACGGCAATGAGCACATTTAAATCCTCCGAAAATACAAAAAAAAATATTAACAAATAAAAACATTCAAAATTATTAAACGTAAAAATGAATAAATGAACACCTTTAGATGCGCTGATGAATGGAACATACTTGCTACTGGATATCGATTAGATTTGAATCAGCCCATCTAAGCTAAATTCACGTTCCCTGCAGTCCCTTCACCACTTTATCTAGCTTTCAGGCAACGTTTGATGCACAGAACGGTAAAATTATTACGGAAAAAGGTCAGACCTAGAGAGGTCCGACTTTTTTGCGTGGAAATTTTTCTCCAAATCAATGAAAAACACAGGGTAAAGTTTCATGTGTTGTAGGAAAAAATGGTACAAACAGGGGGGAATTTCTTTGATGCACAGTATTTTTCCTGTGTATCAAATGGAGCCTAACGGAAGGGCGCGAAGGTAGAAAAATTTGGTGAATGAATACTAGTTATAAAATTTTAAATTTTTAATGAGCACCAACAAGCAAACGAAAAACAATGTCATGAACTATTACTATGAAAATAAGAATTTTTTGCCGGTATATATTCATAGCATAACAGAGCAAATGGGCGTACAATCTGGAGGAGAAAACCATGTTGATGAAAAGGGAAAGAAAATTATGGAAAGAAAAAATCAACGATCCCTTGATTACAACAATAAGAAAAGGGAAACTGTCAAACCAGCAATGGAAATACAATCCCCGTGCATGAATCAAATGAAAGATATTTTTCCAAGAATGACTTGATGTGAATTACCTATATTTTTAGCATGATAGAGCAAATGGGCGTACAAGCTGGGGGAGAAAATCATGTTGATGAAAAGGAAAAGAAAATTATGGAAAGAAAAAATCAATGATTCGTTGATTACAAAAATAAAAAAAGAGAAATTGTCAAACCAGCAAAGAAAACACAATCCCCGTGCATAAATCAATCAATCTGTAATCCAAAGGAAAGATATCTTTCCAAGAATGACTTGATGTAAATTGCCTAATGGAACCTCACCCAACTAATATGGGGTAAGAGAGCATCATCCTGGATGTAAGAGAGCAATACTCCAAACCACGTTAAAATTCTGAGTGATTTCATTGTTTTACCTTTGCTTGATTTCTAACATATATGGCAAGCCTCCACAGCGCTCACACCTACCTTCACCCCTATTTAAAAGCCTTTTAAAGCGATGAAAACAGAACCCACCAGAGAATTAGGCTTCAAACAGTATAGGTGGGGTTGGGGTGGGTGGGGGGGAGGGTTGGGGGTGAAAACCCCCAACAATGATGGGGGCGAATTGTTGATAGGATCTCTACCACGACGACTTATAGTCAGAAATTCAAACACCCTCTGGAGTGAAAAATTTTCCTAGGAAAATTGATTTCTTTCTTGACTTACCAACAGCACACGTAGCAAAAGTCCCCTGTTTAGAGTAACAGGGGAAAGTCACCAGTTGGTAGTCATGTTTGTCTGGAGAATGAATGAGATGCAATATAAGTACTTGCTTGATGCCGTTCATGGGGCCACTGGATCTGCTACCGATTCACATGAAAAGTCATGCAGAATCTAAAACGGCCAAGGCATGGTGGGTGTGTGAGGGATGATTCCTATTGTTACCGAGAGAGGGAGAGATCACCTACCGGACTCAAATGATTGATGTGATCTTCCAAAAAGGAAATCGATCGTCAAAAAAGGCGTGGAGTTGCGCTTTTGACTCGTTTTTTCCAAGCCTTTACCTTTACCTTTATTATGGAGCAAGAAAAAGGAGAAACCAAGAGCGACACGAGTGCTTTTTGGCTTAATCTTTGCACCTACGGACATTGTGGAGGGGAGAAGAAGGTGCAATTATCACATCCAGTTGAACGTCTTATCAGAGAATGTACGACTCAAGGGAGATGGGGTTTTCCACTCGAGGAAATTATGGGTAGGTGCAGCTAATCCCTGACCTTATTTCCGTTGTTTAGTCTATTTTATAATTGTAAGAAAAATTGGCGAATTTCTTCCTTTTGTAGGTTGTCGGTGAAATGTGTGTTTGTTGTTCAAAATTGTTTCCCGATCTTTTTTTTTCTAAGTAGGATAAATTTATGTGTTGCCTATTTAGGATCATTTTACTTAAAAAAATATGTTCTTGCTTTTCAAGAATTTATCTTAAGGACTAATTCAGCATGATTAATGGAATTCCACCAGAGTTTCTTTGGGTTTTTTTTTTTTTATAAAGAACTAGTTTTTTGAGTGAGGGAATGAGTATTTCATCCTACTACTCCACTAAAAGATGAAACCTCAACCAATCACTTGAGAGGTCCATGAAAAAACCTTAATGATACGGGAGATGTTTGTGTGTGTGTGTGTGTGTGTGTGATAGAGAGATATAAAGAGATAAAAAGAAAGCCGATAAAATGAAAATGTATAACAAAATTTTGGGACAAGAAGTTTCCTATATCCAAGAGCAAACCACAAAAATAAAATAAAAAAAACGAAATATACAAGACAACAACACAATAAAACAAAATGAGAGGAGTGGAAGGAGAGAGAGTAAGTGTGTACCTTGATGGGTGGAGAGCCTACCCACACACACGTTTTAAAGCCGAGTGGTTCTGCCAATACCTGAACTGACCTAGCCCAAACTTGCACGCACATCCCAAGACCGAGTCAGGCTATTGGTAATTTGGTACCCCAATCCGACCCAACCCACACGTCACTCATGTGGCCTGGGCCTGGCTCATTTCAGCCCCAGGATCCAACTATGTATCTGATACCTAGCTTGATGTCTATCCTTAATTACAGGGCAATCGAAAAGGGAGAAGGTGAGGGACTTTGGCTCTTTCTTGAGTAGTGGGTTGTCTATCTTCTCGCTCTGCCAAATTAGGGTTTGGCAATTAGATGTGCAGACATAGTTGAAAGCTAGCTGAAACAAAATATACCAACCCACTGAAGGGGAAAGGAAAACCAGAGGCTCATGAGAACCATGGTGAAGCAACATATGACATTTTATTCCTTCTCCATGGTCTCTCCTCCAATCTCTAGCTCCCCACTAGCCACAAGCTTCCTGAAAATCACTGCAAAGCAAGGAGTTTCATTCTTTAGACAAAAATAAAACATGACCAATCTAAAGCGACGAACACATGTGTATACCTTTTCCTTTTGCCTTTTGGTGCATCCTTCGGCTTCTTGGCAGCTTCCTTTGTAATGTCATGACAACCACTCGTCAAATAAAAGATAACCTCTTTTTAAACTGAGCATGAATCCTTCAAACTTAATTGAAATTAAATAAAATAAACTTCGTCTATAAGCTCTAGCCGCACCTTTGACAATTTCGTGGCCTACGTTTCCCCTTGTTTCTACTTGCACGATTCCCAAGGCGTCAACAGGCATTGTTTAAAATAACATTACCGCCCTTATGTCACACATTAAATCAACATAAAATAAAAGTTTTAAAAATTAAATGTGATTTAAGTAAGACTAATCACGGAATCTAAGTGTGCTACTCACGGACCAAGAGAGCTGTCCCCTGAACTTAATGCCATCAAGATCCCGCAATTGGGACCCCTCGTTTTTTTTTAAACTCACAATACAACCATTAAAACATTATTATATATATAATTTAAATGATTGTGATTTAATTAAAACTAGTTAAGGGTGCTCTTCACTTGGCGAAAAGCTGAACTTAATGCCATATAAGATCCAAGAGCGGGACCCCTCAATTATTTTACTCATAATAAGGGTAAAATGTGCCAGGTGTCTAGAGATTCGCCGCCTGAATTGTCTCCTTACCAACCAACCCATATTGCACATGTGAAAGCGGTCGGTGGCGCTACCTAAGCTACTCATCAAAGGCCCTTTACAGTTTCGCTTTGCTTTTCCATTGCACCAAGAGGCACATATCTCTTCTCTTGAATTTTGGATGTGTCTTTAAAAGACTCAATTAGGTTCTGTTTTTTGTTTTCGGGTAGGTAGATGGTTATCAACTTATCATTCGGAAACAGCTTTTTTATATGTCTTTTCAGGGTCTTCATTTACGTTAGACTTGGGTGGGATACGGTACATTTACGTTAGACTTGAGTGGGATACGGTACACCTGTGAAGTTGAGTGTTGCAATCCCACAGTTTCCAATCAGTTATGCTATACCCCTTAAAGCTTATGTTCTTCATTTATTATAGCCAAATTAACAAGGAAAAACAGCATCTTGATGACATATTCTTTTTAAGGAGCAACTTTCACATTCTTATTGGAGGAAAACAAGAAGGCCCTTTAAATTCCATCATTTGGCAAGCAAGTGATAAAAGCGGCATTAACTAGAGTACCCCGGTTGTTCCACAGAGTGTAGTGCAAATGGCTCGGATCAGGGACCAGTAGGTGGCTGGTCCCAATTCGATTGGCAAGGGTACACTCTCTTGATCTAAACACCGATACATGCCATTACCCGGAAGCAAAAAAAAATGCCTTGGGGGTTGGTATGCGGGCAAGCGATAAAGTTTCTCCAAATAGCAAAGCCAGAAAAATTTCATGAAGGAGCATTTGTTTAAAAATACTTAAATTTAGTGGGACACTTATATAAATATATATATATAGATAAAAATTTAATATTCTTATTTAAAAATAAAAACCTTTTAAGAAACTAGTGTGAGCAACTGTCCATACCAGTCACAATGTAGCTACGCGGCTTATCCCTCAAAGTGGTTTACACAAGGAAAATGAAGAAAAAAAATAAAGTAGAATAGTCGTCTGTCAGTAGCAAAGTAAGGTGCACCATGGTGCCCACTAACTAATTACAAAACTGATGATCTTATTAGCTACGTGGTGACTAATATTATTTTACTGTTTATGTAACTCTCAAAGATCTGCCTAAGATCCTCCACCTGTTTCCCTTCTTCCTTTCTCATTAGCTAAAAGCCCCTTCTTGAATATTCAGGCCAACTGTTTCTCTTTCATGTTTGTTTTTTTAATGGTCCACTTGTGCATTTTCACGTAGAGGTGTACGGTTGACACGAATATTCAAGTTACGTCACAAAAAGGAGAGACATGACCACAGGCCAGTTGCCATATCAATTTTGTAATTCAGAATTCAACTATAATGAATTACTATTCTACTTTCTAGAGTCCCACACGACATCTTAATACCTCCAAAAGCAAAAGTATATGGACCCCTCACAAAGATAATCTTAAAAGAAAGGAGCTTCCTAAAACTCCTTATTATTTAGTCTACCATAACTTTTTCCCTCCTTATTTATGAATGTAAAGGACTTGCAAGACAAGTCGGACCAAATCAACCTATGTGTCGAGTGAGCAGAAAGAATATCTCATCACCTCAATGAGAGGTCGAAACCTTCTTCTTTTCCTTTTTTTACTGTTCAGGGTTGCATAGATCTCAATTCACTCTTTTGTTGCAATTGTATAGAACTCTCACTAGGCATTTTGATAATCGAATAATATGCTTTTGTTCGTAAGTATTTTGTTTCGTCCCACTTAAAACTATGTAATGAGAGATAAACACTAAGAAGCCGTTTGACAACCGTAACTGTTCTATAAACCTACCATAAAAATTGGTGTTATAGTGTCTTATGAATTTATCTAATTTTTGGAGCAAATTTACGAAACATAACAAAACACTGTTCTCATTGCCAAACAACCTCTGAATTTATCAGGACACTGTGCAACAACCGTCTCCTGATAGCCGCAATTACCTCACTTCACCAACCCTTTCTAATTTGATCCTCTTCGGGTCTAAGAAACTGAACCAATTTAACCACAAGGCACAACAATCTTGACTTCTGTTTTAATTATTCGCTTCCATAATGACGCCTTCAACTTTGCCTTACGGTTAACATGACATTGCATAAAAATAGTTTATTCTATGTCTCAACATATAAGAAATATGAATACTTATAGACACTTGACCAAAGCACTTTCCTATAATTCTTCCTTCTTGAAAGAATCTTTTACGCTGTTGTGATTGCACTAACATTCTCTTCTTTAAAGTCTTAAGGCTCGCGTAGCGTAGAATCTGACAAATCTAAAAATATTCTTTTAAAGTTGTTAAAAAAATCAATTTATTTACCATTTTTTATTTTTTAATGGGATTATTGGTGTTGAATATATCATGGTAGGTCTAGTTTAGGTATTAAAAAATTCCGAGACGGTTTCTTTCCGTTGTTTAAATAATCGAGGAGGCCGTTGAGCTCAACGATCGCGCACCCTGTTGTCGCTGACAATTCTGCGGACGAAATTACCCCTTTCTTTTTTGGTCGACATAGACAAGCGGGAAGCGTATTTTCTTGCTTCACTCTGGGGCCATTTCGTGCTTCTCTTTTATTCCCGCTCGTTGAATTTCGGAACGCTGTGGCGTCCACGTAAGAGAAGCCCGCTAACTTACTATAACACCCTCAACGTTATAGTCAAAGACAAAAGGTTCTTTGCGTGCCGATTTGAACTGCCGGAGATTAACTTTATTGTCAAAACTTGACTCGAAAAAATACAACTGTGAACAATTTGGGCAGTGTTTGATAAGCCAAAATTTTCTTCCTTTCTCTTTGTCTTGAGGATTCAAGAGTCATCTAAACTTCACTCAACTCGATTTTGTTCTCAATCATGGCCTGCTTACAATGGAGGAAGACGATAAACGGGAGGCCCTTTTAAGTAATAAGCTCAACCGTTTGACTTCCTCCGTGGCGGACGAAGGAAAAAGGAGGACACGAACGAACGGCCGGCGGCGAGGACGAGAAGGACATTTCGTGAAAACGTCAAGAATATGCTCGGAAAATGAAGCGATGGACATTTATATGGAGACTCGAGCCAGGAACGAGGTCTTCGTCGGACGACGAGTTGCCGCATTTACTGGTTTTTTGAGATCCCTGAAGACCTTTCACTTCCGGCAGTTGCGCTCGGAATCGACGCCGCTCTCTGCTCTCTTTCTCCGCCGCCCGAAGTCAGATCTCCGCCTTCCTTATCCCGTCATTAATTGACCCTCATCGGCGCTTTAGATCGAAAGGGACTCCTCGGCCAAAGCCAACCCTGGACCAACAGCTCCCTCTTCGTTCCAAAAAAACAAAAGAAACACATAATAATGTTGGTGCTATCTTGAAATTGATGTGCTTGGGGTGTCTTCGTTTGATGTAGTTGTGCAGAATCTGTACTTATGGAAGCGTTTGGTTAATAAAACACTTGAAAATTAGAGCAAATTAGTAGGACACTATGCTTGATGCTGTACGAATTTACCCTAATTTTTAAGTCAGATACATAGAACACTGAATTAGTTAAGTGTTTCATCAACCAAACACTCCCCATAAATCAAGGTCGAGTGAGTTTTGAGAGAGTGAGACTTGAAATTCGGATGAAATTATAATATTTTATTACGATTCATTATATTTATATATTATTTTATATTAAAAAATATATATTTTAAATTTAATCTGGTCGAACTCAGACTTGGATTTTAATTTTCGGACCCAGCTCGAACCCAGGTTTTGGGTGTCTAATTAAACTTCATGTGAGCTATTTTTTTTTTTGCTTACAGCCCCAAGGCAAGCCATATCCTCTTTTTCTATTTGAACCTCATTTCGTTCATAATCATCAAATATCTTTTTCTATTTGAGCCTCATTTCGTTCATAATCATCAAATAAGAGCCTCCTTCGGGCAGTAGCCCCATGGCTCGAGTTTCATAATCGGTCTAGTGAAAAAGGAGAGACATGCCACCTTCTTTTTTGTAAAGGTAGAAGATGCTTGCCAACTCAAACGTATGAAGTTAAAAAACATAAATTTTCACATGTTTTGACATTAAATAAATTTAAATGTGTGGTCTTCATTTGCTGCTTGTCAGAAGAGCCAGAGACGCACATCAGATAAAAATTAAAAAAAAAAATCCGGTCTTATTATCATATATGGACGAAACGAAGGGTCCTAAAAGTAATTTCCCTGATCAAAACAGGGCATATGGCTCCGCCCCGCTCGATTAATGTCCACAGCGCCGATGTTGACTCGTGCGTCGCTTTTCTCCCCAACAAACAGGGAACACGAGGACGAAATAAATAAATAATAAACGAGAATCTTTTCAGTGAATTTTTTTTCCTTTTAAGAAAATAGATTCTTTAACTGTCGACGGTGACAGAGCCCCCGTCGCTGTTGGTGAGCCTTTAAAATAACTTTTAAGATAACCTCTACCTTTATTTTCGGTGGGCCCGCTCTCTTCGGCACGTCACCTGTGAGGCTAAAAAAGAAAACCCAAAAAGTAGAAGAGAAGAAAGACGCAACGTCATGCATGATGCTCGAAGTTCCTCAACGGTGAACTTCTTATTTTTAAACTCCGCAATGACGCTTTTAAAATAAAGGGCCGTAACCGTAAACCTCCTACAGAAACACGTTTCACCTGATTTTAAAAACTCATACCGTCGATTCCCGTTCTGAATCTTCCCCGGTTTTTGGTTTTGAAGTTTTCTGAACTTTATTATCAACCGTCGGTCTCCTGAGGTAAAACTTTTTGTTTCTTTCTCATTATTCTCAAGTAAGCGACGACTATTCGAGAACGTGGAGCTTGGTGTCATGCATTATGCATTCGCGGCTTTTGACCAAAGAAAGGGTTCACTGTGCTCTCCGCCCAAAGGCGACGTTATTAAAATATCCGTTTAGAAACACACACGTCACGCTCTTTAATTTTATTCATCTTTTTAAATGCATGCACACTGATGACGCGATAATTGAATTAGAACATGGAAATTCCTTGTATTTCTTGATGTATGTATGCAACTGGAAGTGCACATTGTTTAGATTTATGTGAAGCAATTTTGCATTAATGTAATGTGCATTTGTGTGTTATTTGCAAATTTTATTTGGTCAACATGAGTGTGAATCGTGGCCTGAAAGTCAGGCTTCATGCGCACGGTTTCGGCCTCGGAGTCCCACCGGCAACAAAAGGAAAGGGCCGTGCAATTTAGTGGATATCATGACCTTAATAAGTTTCTAAAGTAAAGTTTGATTATTTTATAGCATAAGTTAATACATCATGCAAACGAGGAAGCCACATATATGTATATTTTTTTGTGCTTGGAATATTTGTTGGTGAAGATTAATTTTCATCATTGGCTCGGAGATTTATTGTTATTATTGTTTTATTTTATTCATTTTTTTTATTTTCAAGAAATGCGCCTGAATTCTTCTAATGTAACTGTAATGAGAGCGTGGACTAGATCGGCTGCTACAAAGGCTCAACTCGAAAGATTAAGCTGTTAGTTCGATATCTCAACCGAAAAAAAGTTCGCCGGATTCTTACAAAAAGATTCTAATAGATGATACTTGGTCTTCGAATTTTGAACTCGTGTCCTTTTACAATTGAAAAGTCTTAAGTTGGTTCTTCTAAGTAATGACACCCCATGAGTCTCATTGCCCCCAAGCAATTTGATCAAATTTGATAGTAGAGACATTTTGTGATTGTCTTATGAATTTGTACAAAAATTTGAGGTAGGTTCTTAAAATAATAATTATAGTGTTTTATGAATATACTTTCATTTTTGGGTGGTAAATTTGAGACATTAATAAAGTATCCCCGCTGCTAAAGAACTTCCATTTTAATAGTGACTAAATGTTTAAGCACATGGTTAATTTGGAGATTTTGCCTTTCGTTAAAAATTACAATACAGCTTGGTAGAGTAACCCTCCACCACTGCGTTTAAACTTTCTTAGGATCTTACATGGTTCCAAAACACCCGAATTTGTACGCACCTGGAGTTGGAACGCAGTCACAGAGAAGGGCCGAACCTTGGCCGGCACACCTTGTCCATTACGTGCTCCAATGATCGGATCTGAGCCCAAACTCTGGGCACTGGACACGTGTCTTGCGCAAGCCCACGGGATATACTCCTAGGAATCCAAAGTGGGTCCCCGCATTCGCCAGCCCCTAGTTTAGACTAGATCAATGGTCGCAGCGTGTACTTCAATCAACAAGTACGGTGGCAATAACCTTGCGTTCAAAACCCAATCTACCTGTTCTGCTGGCTTCCATGATCACCTAAAGCAACAACAAACCTATTATTACCATCCCTTTGAAGTGACCTGTCAACAATGATGAGATGAGTTCGAGCGAGCAAGGCTCAGCCTTCGGCACTCGAACAGATGATTCAAGTCAAGCGTCATTACTTTAATAAGGCTGAAACTTAACACGGGGAAGGGTCGGGCTCTGACCCATTGAGCTCTGGGCCTGGTCCGGACGGAGGGCGACCAAAACGCAAACGCCGGACGCCAGGGGTGGCTTGGTAATTTCGAGACAACCGCCCGCCTACGACGTCCGGCACCGCAAAGTTGCAAACCTTAGGGGGCTTACCCACCTAACCCGAGCCTGGGAGGTTCGGATCCGAGCCGGAGTAGGCGGCGAAGTCAGCGGGGCCCATCCCACATCTGCTGTCAACTGCCGAATCGTGGCCATCCGCCGCGGTGTTTTCCATCCCGAGGACCCATGTGTGATTCTATCCGTCCATCTGAGGGCGCTGATGGGAAAAAGATGTAAAGATGAAGGGGAGAATGGAAAAAATAGGGGCAGTGGGGCCCTGGTGGTAAGTGAGGGAGCAGGCGCCCTGGGGTAGATAAAGAGCAAGTGGGACCCGCGGGGTGGAGTCACTTGCTGAGCTGTCGGCCAGAGAGGTCTATAAATAGGAGAGCCACCCGGCAACGCCGGTTCTAGTTGTTCAGATTCAGGTTTAGCAGGGGCGGGAGAGCGGGTGGGAGAGAGAGAGAGAAGAGGGGTGGCATTCGTTTCCCCTGTTTCTTTTGTCGTTATTTATCGGTTGATTTTCCGACCCTTTCTCTGTTTCTGGAGGCGAGTGAGAGACAATCTGCGGAGAATCTCCAGATTTTTCGTTACCTTAATAGGGACGATCGATACCCCGTGTTTTCCCTTCTTCCTCTGAATCTGTAGCGGAATTCACCGAGAAGACAAGCGAGAAAAAAAGTTAAATAAAGTAGAAGCAAAGAGGTACGTGCCGGCGCGGGTCTCTGACTCTCTTCCTCTCCCTCTTCTCTCCTGTCGAGAACGGAATGAAGGTTCAACTGAATTGCGTTAATTAGTTCTGCCGTTCTGGATGAAGAGTACTGTGAGCACCTGAGCGCAAGAAGAGCGCTTCTTATCTTAGATTATTTTTGAGCAGGTTTTCTTTTTTCTTAATTATTTCCGAGAGTTCTTCGGTCTGATTGGTCGGAGAACGCGAAAGTTTGAGGTGATCTGGTTTTTCAGAGGTCGAAGTGAGGTAATCCCTGGCTTTTTGCCGTTTTTGGGGTGAACGCTTCCGTTTTTGTTGTGAAGTTACGAAAAAGTGAGCTCTTTGAAGTTTTTATTGATTTAGACTGTGGAAATCCAGTAGTTTGTGCAGATCCGCGGTTTAGAGGGAAAGATGCGTTTCTTATCACTCTCTACGTCTTTGCATGACCCAAGGTAGAATTCATGGTTGAATTTGTAGGCTGTAAGGTAGATTCTCCTATTGAAAGTCGGGAACTCTGAAGAGCCCTGTTTCTCTGGAGTCTGAACTTCAGACTGTTCGAGAAGCGTTTCTCGACGGCAAGACAAAACGAGGGAAGGCTTCTTTCCTTTTGGAGTCTATAGTTCCTTGTTGGGACCGAAAAATGCAAAAGAAGCACGTTGTTTTGCTTGAAAGAGCACGATGAAAGGATTGAAACTCTTTCAGCTTTTCTACATTTCTAGGGTTTTAGACCTGAGCGATGCAGCAAGTCATTTCAGGTTGGAAGAAACAGCAATCAGATATAACGGATTTAAAACTGGGCACGGCTGCGTCGCCGAAATACATTTACGATGAAAAAACCGACTTTGTGCAAAGTTTTGGAACCTACAAAAAAATATGGAAAAGAAGTAAGAAAAGTTCAAGGGCGATCTTGGTTTTTTTCTGATTTTCCTTTTTTCCTGAAGCAGGAGAAGCAATAAAGCTTACGACAGCAGAAGTCGCAATGGCTGCGGTGCCAGGTGTGGGTCTTCAGCTGAGGAACGAGTCGGTCTTACTGCCCTCTGTTCAAGCCAAAAGAGGCTTGAACGCACCGAACCCCAGCAACAAGGCCGTCTGCCGTCATGTGCCGAGAGATAATAGTATGTTTGGGGCAAGAGTCCGCCCATGTTCCGAAAGGCTGCAACATGTCTGGCGCTCAGACGGACCCGGATGTACTCCCGAACTCAAGGTTGTCCGAGCGATGGGAATGTCAGGGGAGCCGACGGAGCCGCTTGGTCTCTATAATTCGGCGTTCGACAAGGATTCCTGCGGAGTAGGGTTTGTTGCAGAACTATCTGGCGAACCTAGTCGCAAGACGGTGAGTTGTTTGTTTAGTTTCTCCCTTTCTCCGAGAGCTATGTTTTGCAAAGTTAAACGGACAGTTTAGTTTTAGACAATGGACCCCACTGGCTGATCTGCTTGATCCGTTTTCCTTGTTTTTTTTTTCTTTGCCTCACAAGAAGTGGAGGAAGAATGCTTTCAGGATTTGCATTTCCAAGATATTTTTTGTGCAGTTAATTTGTACGTTTAGGTATCAGAAAATACTGTCATTCATTGTCGAGAACTGAAGTTTTATTCTGAGGAAGGTTAAATAGTGAACCACCTCTTTCTCTCTCCCCAACGCGCGCATGCGTATAGATGTGCAGTCATACACAAATATATGCTAGACACGAAACAAAAAAGTTTTCGTTGGTCATTTCTGTTGCTTCGTACATTTCCCTCAACTCCACTCTTGCTTTTCTTTTCTTTATGGTTACTGTACAAATGTTGGTCAGTCTAACTATACGTTTGTTTGTTTTTGACGTATTCCTGCAATCTTTGTTTGGTTGAATTTGATCACATTGGCTTCGTTTAAATTACTATCAATATGTTTACTGAAATTTCTCCTGCATCCTCCTATGTGACATTGTAAGGTATTGGATGCACTGGAAATGTTGATTCGAATGGCACATAGGGGAGCTTGTGGTTGTGAAGTGAACACCGGAGATGGAGCTGGCATTCTTGTTGCTCTCCCACATGATTTCTTCAAGGAGGTATATGAGATCTTATTGTTCCACATTTCATATGTATGAACTCTTTCCATTATATATGCCTGGCTAGTTGTCTCGTGTCTCTAACCTGTTTGTGCATGTTATATTTCTCCTAGGTTGCCAAAGATAGTGGATTTGAACTGCCACCACCTGGTGAATATGCTGTTGGCATGTTCTTCTTGCCAACAACTGATGGTCGCCGTGAAGAGAGCAAGATAGTGTTTACTAAGGTGAGTCATGCCATGGAGAGATTTGAATTTGTCTCTTGCATTATAGCTGCAGCTACAAATCATGCAAAAGGAAATTTTTGATACATGTGGGTCCTCTCTCGCAGCTTTTAGTGGTCTTATAAAGAGCTGATCTGCTTTTTCTTTATCATAAATATTCCTGTTTCAGATTGGATGTTGGTAGTTGGTACATTCTTTATAGTGCAAGTTCTTTCTTTCCCGTCTTTTGTTGCTGTATGTCGAACTCATTATTTTAGCTGAATGGACCTAGACCATGAAAACATTATGTTCCTCTGTAGGTTGCGGAGTCTCTGGGCCATCAGGTTCTTGGTTGGCGTCGTGTTCCAACAGACAATACAGGCCTAGGTGAGTCTGCTATTAACACAGAGCCAGTCATTGAGCAGGTGTTTCTCACTGCAAGTTCAAGATCAAAGGTTGACATTGAGCGACAGGTCTCCTTCTCCACTAATACTCCTTTATGTGTCTAGATGCCCTGTTTATGAAGATTAGAGTTCTCTCTCTCTTTCTTCATGTGGCATTTAATGTGAATAGACTATTCATGCTACAGATGTACATACTGAGGAGAGTCTCAATGGTTGCAATTAGAGCTGCTCTGAACATGCAGCATGGTGCTCAAAAGGACTTCTACATCTGCTCCCTGTCATCCAGGTCTGGAAATTTCTCTCTAGCTGTTTTTTCTACATCTATTTTCATTAAATTGTTGATGCAAGTTTTAAAACAAAATATCTATCAGTATCATGTGTTTATTTAGATGTTTTTGGAAAACTAAACAGTTTCCTTTTTCTTCTGACAGATGTTATAGTTGTTTATTTTGTTTTGTGGTCTGTGCAGAATGTTGCTTCATCATTTATTATTATCTACTCTGTTTGAGCAGTCCCTGTTTTAAGATTGATGCTTCAGAAACAATTGAAATTCATGCTACAATAGCTTGTAGCAGCTTTTTATCCTTTTATAAGCTTTTTCCAGCATGCTCGAGAAATTCGAAAAGCAAAATTGTCCATGGAAAAACTGGACTTTGTATATGTAATTCAGTACAAACTACTCCAAACAGAGTTTCATGAATTTTAACATTTTAAATATCCATTTTCTTGACGTTCCCATTTTGTAAATTCATAATATCTCCTACTTTTGGTGCCATACATGGTGAAGAACTTGGATCTTTTCCTTGATTTGGCAGGACTGTTGTGTACAAAGGTCAGCTCAAACCTATCCAGTTGAAGGATTATTACTATGCAGATCTTACTCATGAAAAGTTTACAAGCTACATGGCCTTGGTAAGTATAATGTCTTTTATTATCTCCTCTGTCCACTAACTTCTGTTTTTCTTGGTTGGGGGGCGAGTATTGGTAAATGGTTATCTTTGAGGTTATCCAGCATAATTGAGGCATTTAAAATGAAAATAATTTATAGTATTGGCTTAATGCCGTCTTCTTTTTCAATCTATGAGATCGGGTGCTTTGGGTAAGTTGGACATATTTTGATGCTGAAGTAAAACATGTGGTGAAATTTTATCGTAGCCTTTCATGTAAAATGAAAGAGGTTTTACATTATTTTGTCAAAGAGTTGTGTTGAACTTTTGGATATGATCTGTAGTATGGTGATGGAAGGAAATATGGAACTGTTCATGTTGCAAAACTAGTGTAGGGTTTGTGTTGGGACTGCAGGTCAAGTGAAGATGTGGTTAGGCCAAATTCATTTATTGCAGCAGGTTTCTGATTGAGCTGGAAGTCAATAGAAATGGTTGATTGAGCCATTGAGGTCCTAACTACTTCAAACTCTTTGACTTCTTTGCAGATCCATTCTCGTTTTTCAACTAATACCTTTCCTAGCTGGGATCGAGCTCAACCTATGCGTGTTCTGGGGCACAATGGGGAAATCAACACTCTTCGTGGAAACATTAATTGGTAAAGCTATAAGTTATTTACTCTTTGTCTTCTTCAGTAATTTCTTGTGCTTTTAATATTTCTATGGAGTTTGTGTGTAGCTTTTTGCTTGAAACTGAATTTTGACTGATGACCAGGATGCGAGCACGTGAAGGTTTACTTAAGTGCAAGGAATTGAATCTCTCAAAAGATGAGATGTTAAAACTTCTACCCATTGTTGATGTTGGTTCTTCTGATTCTGGTAATTCTTCAATAACCATTTCATGTTTTATATGAAAAGTTATTATATTACAGAAAATAATATTTCCTAAAATTTTTCAGGGGCATTTGATGGCGTCCTTGAACTTCTTGTGCGAGCTGGAAGAACTCTTCCTGAAGCTATCATGATGATGATACCAGAAGCATGGCAAAATGATAAAAACATGGATCCGGAGAGAAAGGCTTTGTATGAGTACTTCTCTGCTTTGATGGAACCCTGGGATGGGCCTGCTCTTATATCATGTAAATTCCATACTCTAGCAGCTTCATGCATTAAACTTTGAAACAGAAAAAACCCAATGTATTTTCATCTTTTACGCCTTATCTGAGCATTACAACATGCAAACAATTCTTTTGCTGATGTTTGCTCGTAAACTTGCAAGATTTATTTACCAATGTCCAAATTATCTTGTTCAAGTATCAAGGTTGAAAATTATTTTTTGAGCTTTTATCTCAAAGATGCTGTAAATGGTTTTTTTTTCCCAAGTGGTCTGTAATGTGATTGGGCTAATAAGTTTACATGTTCATTATCTTAGAGAAGTATGCTTTTCTCTAGTTTGAAGGAGTCCTGTATGAGGTGCATTATTTGTGCAGAATTAATTAGTCATAAATGTTGGAAAATGCAGTTACTGATGGACGCTATCTTGGAGCAACATTAGACCGAAATGGTTTGAGGCCTGGCCGCTTTTATATTACACACAGCGGTCGTGTTATCATGGCCAGTGAAGTTGGTGTTGTAGATATACCTCCAGAGGATGTGTGCAAGAAAGGGAGGCTTAACCCTGGGATGATGTTACTAGTAGATTTTGAAAACCATGTGGTTGTTGATGATGATGCTTTGAAAAGGCAATATTCGTTGGCTAGGCCATATGCTGAATGGTTGAACAACCAGAAGTTAGCGCTGAAGGACATTGTTCAATCTGTTCCAGAAACTGAGAGGGTTCCACCAGCAATAGCTGGGGCACTGCCTGTATGTTTTGCTCCTTTGCAAATTTTCCTAGCATTTTTTTTGTGGCCTTTTGGATCTTTAAGCCAGCTATTTCTGCAGGTACATAAGGATGATGATAGCATGGAGAACATGGGAATTCATGGTCTATTGGCTCCTCTGAAGGCATTTGGGTAAACGTCTTGCTATTTTATTTATTTTTTAATTACTTTTTCAGATTTTCTCTTTCACTTGGTTCCATATTCTCCTAAATGTACTTAAGAGGAACCCTATTTGTTTCTTCTGTCCAGTTATACTGTAGAAGCCTTGGAGATGCTCCTGTTGCCAATGGCAAAAGATTCTACAGAGGCCCTTGGTTCCATGGGCAATGATACCCCACTTGCAGTAATGTCACACCGGCCAAAACTAGCGTTTGAATACTTTAAACAGATGTTTGCTCAGGTAACAAACCCCCCCATTGATCCAATTCGTGAAAAAATAGTTACCTCGATGCGATGCATGATCGGCCCAGAAGGAGATCTTACTGAAACTACTGAGGAGCAGTGCCATCGTCTCTCACTTGAAGGGCCACTCTTGTCCATTGATGAGATGGAGGCTATTAAAAAGATAAATTGCAAGGGCTGGAGAAGTAGAGTGTTGGACATTACTTTCTCCAGAAAACATGGTCGCAAAGGTGTGGAGGAGACCCTAGATAGGATCTGTAATGAAGCTCGTGCTGCCATACGTGAAGGCTACACATTATTAGTATTATCTGACAGAGGTATTTATCTCATGCCTTCAGAATTTAAGTACGACCATCTCTCTTTGTCCCCTCCCCCAACCTCTCCCTTCATATATATATATATATATATATATATATATATATATATATATATATATGTTGTATGTTGTATGTTTGTACCAGAAATGCATTGATTCTGACTCCCTTTGGTCACACTTCATGTTAGGCCCTAGCAAAAGTTGTTCCAATGAGTAGTTTTTTTGTTTAATTGGAGCTGATAGATGTGTTCATCATTTTTTTTTAAAGTAGAATACATGCATTAGATCAGTTGTTTGGAAGCTTATACATGTTTTCTTAAAAGCAATGCCTCAAATTGCAGTAAGGTTTGATTGGTGAAAAAAACACACTTTTCATTAACTACTTCTATTTGGAATATTTATTTTGAGCACATTGACTGGAAAATGCATCAACAGTTTCAGTTTTTATGCAAGAAGAACAGCTACCTCTTCTACTGGAGCCTAACATGTTCCCTGATCAAATGTTAGCCTTAAGCTAACAGAGGGTAATTACTCCCACACACTGCTCTTGCAAAAGCCCAGCCTTCACACCTTAAGATTGGTAATTCTAATGATGATTAGGGTTAACTCCCTTAAAGACCTTATATACCACGATCCTATAAAATGGGGGTGGGTTATTGAGACCGACCATCCACCCAACTCAGTTCCTAAACTGACTCCACGCAGGGCAGATCCTGCCTCTGCTGACCCGACTGTATGGACTCAATAACAGACTTTCCCAACCCACTAACTTCATGCCTAACACCAAAAGGGTCAGGACAGGACCCTGTCTGTGTGTTGTGTGCTCCATATGTAAAAATTTTTCTGATCTATTTAAAATATGTTTTTTTTTGTAAATCAAACATTGCATGATGATCTTTGTGCTTCATAGTTCATAGATAGCATCAATTTGTTAAGAAGAATCTTACGGATGAGTATTGGAAGGTTTTAAGAGAATTTAGTAATGCACATTGCACTTATTTTTAAACCCTTGTCTTCAGGGAAGTTCAATTGTCTAGTTAGATGTGTTTGTTCAAAAGTCAGATAAAAGGTTGCTGACTTTTGTTTCTTTTTCCATTTGCTGTCCTGAAATGAAGCATTTTCACAAGACCGTGTTGCTGTTAGTTCCCTACTGGCAGTTGGTGCGGTTCATCATCATTTAGTTTCAAATCTTGAACGCACAAGGATTGGGTTGATTGTTGAGACTGCTGAGCCACGTGAGGTTCACCATTTCTGCACTCTTGTGGGGTTTGGAGCAGATGCAATATGTCCTTATTTGGCAGTAGAAACTATTTGGCGGCTCCAGGTTGATGGTAAAATTCCTCCTAAAGAGGATGGTTCCTTCCATTCTAAGGGTGAGCTAGTTGACAAGTATTTCTACGCGTGTAATTATGGGATAATGAAGGTGCTCGCAAAAATGGGAATATCGACATTGGCTTCTTACAAGGGTGCTCAGATATTTGAAGCACTGGGTCTAGCTTCTGAAGTGATCAATAGATGTTTTGCCGGAACCCCAAGTAGAATTGAAGGTGCTACTTTTGAAATGCTTGCTCGGGACACACTTCGCCTCCATGAGATGGCATTTCCAACTAGGGCTTTACCTCCAGGTAGTGCTGAAACTGTTGCTTTACCCAATCCAGGGGATTATCATTGGAGAAAAGGTGGAGAAGTTCATCTTAATGATCCTCAGGCTATTGCAAAGCTTCAAGAGGCAGCAAGAAGTAACAGCGTTGCTGCTTATAGGGAATACTCAAAACTTGTCGAGAATCTTAACAAGGCATGCAATTTGCGTGGTATGCTTAAGTTTAAAGAAATTGGAAGCAGCATCCCTCTTGATGAAGTTGAACCTGCAAGTGAGATTGTGAAGCGTTTCTGTACGGGTGCCATGAGTTATGGGTCGATATCTTTGGAGGCACACACTGCTTTGGCGGTTGCAATGAACAGAATTGGAGGGAAATCAAATACAGGTATATCGTCATGCTTTCTGTTTGCAATGGTGTAACGTGTGTTAGTGAATTTTCATATTCTATTTTACTGTGGAGATTTCACTGCAGATGTATCGCGCATAGAATCTAGAACCATGGACGTCAAATCTAAAATGATCATAAATGAATAGTGGAAATCATATTTCTTGTTTGTCAACTGAACATTCTTAGTTCTTGTTAACTGAATTGAACTTGTCATTGTTTCTTCTTGTTGGTGGATAGAGTACAACCTCTACCCTCTTTTCTCTTTGTTATCCCATCTGCTGTTAGCATTCTGTCTTTCCTTATGTTCTTTTCTACATTTATTTGTTATGCAGGTGAGGGAGGCGAGAACCCATCTCGCATGGTGCCGCTTCCAGATGGATCAAGGAACCCCAAGCGGAGTGCCATTAAGCAAGTTGCTAGTGGGAGATTTGGTGTCTCCAGCTACTATCTTACCAATGCTGATGAACTTCAGATAAAGATGGCTCAGGTAGTTTCTTGGCTATTTAACTTGTTCTTTACATCCTTCTCTTAGGTATGATTGTGTAGTTCAATTTTCCTGTTTATCTATTGAATTCTTATTGGAATGGGATTCCCTTGAACCATTCACTTGTTATAAATTTATGTTCATACACAGATCCTTTTGACCTTGCAAAGCACCTCAGCGTGCCTTTATATATATATATATATATATATATATATATATATATATATATATA
>JAANDH010000813.1:0-82529 GCA_011799765.1 Nymphaea thermarum | reverse complement strand
ACAAGCTTACATGTGGTTGAATTCCTCCTGACTGCTGTTAACTTTCTTTATATTCAGGGTGCTAAACCTGGTGAAGGTGGTGAGCTTCCAGGTCATAAAGTAATTGGTGACATTGCAGTTACACGTAACTCCACTGCTGGTGTTGGACTAATCAGTCCACCACCTCATCATGATATTTATTCAATCGAAGACCTTGCACAACTGATTCATGATCTGAAGGTACTAATCAGAAAATCCTTTCCACCTGTCTATTTCTGTCTGTCCAAACCATATGTCAGCATGTGAAGAGAGATGGGTTTTTTTTTTTGGGGGGGGTGGGGTTACACCAGTTTTTGAGATTGATTTTGACCAAGTTTTGACATGCATGCGGCAGGTTATACTGGATAACCACTTTAAATTTATAAACATTATTGTTTCTTTTTGTAGAACTCCAACCCAAGTGCACGAATCAGTGTGAAGTTGGTCTCTGAAGCTGGTGTTGGAGTTGTTGCTAGTGGAGTAGTAAAAGGCCATGCAGACCATGTCCTTATCTCTGGCCATGATGGAGGGACTGGAGCCTCTCGCTGGACCGGCATAAAGAATGCTGGTTTACCTTGGGAACTTGGTTTAGCGGAGACTCATCAAACTCTTGTTGCTAATGATCTGCGTGGTCGAACTGTACTTCAAACAGATGGACAACTTAAAACTGGCAGAGATGTTGCCATTGCTTGCCTCCTTGGCGCTGAAGAGTTTGGCTTCAGTACTGCCCCTCTAATAACTCTTGGATGCATTATGATGCGAAAGTGTCACAAGAACACCTGTCCTGTTGGTATTGCTACTCAAGATCCTGTTCTCCGTGCGAAGTTTGCAGGTGAACCAGAGCACGTAATAAATTTCTTCTTTATGCTGGCTGAAGAAGTGCGTGAAATCATGTCTCAGCTTGGTTTCAGAACAATCAATGAGATGGTTGGACGTGCAGACATGCTGGAAGTTGATCAGCAGGTGGTGCAGAACAATGAGAAGTTGGAAAATATTGATCTGTCTGCCTTGCTTCGTCCAGCATCGGAGATTCGGCCGGGAGCTGCACAATACTGTGTGCAAAAACAGGATCATGGGCTGGATATGGCTTTGGACAATGAACTTATTTCTTTATGCAAAGTAGCTATTGAGAAAGCTGTCCCAGTGTACATTGAAAGGTCAGTTCGAAATGTGAATAGGGCTGTTGGCACGATGTTAAGCCATGAGGTTACTAAACGTTACCATTTGGAGGGCCTGCCTTCTGACACAGTCCACATAAAGCTCACGGGTAGTGCTGGCCAAAGTTTTGGTGCATTCCTTTGCTCAGGCATCACCCTTGAGCTTGAAGGTGACAGCAATGACTATGTTGGAAAAGGATTATCAGGTGGAAAAGTTGTAGTTTACCCTCCTAGACATAGCAGATTCGATCCAAAGGAAAACATTGTCATTGGTAATGTTGCCTTATATGGTGCAATAAAAGGTGAGGCATATTTTAATGGGATGGCTGCAGAGAGGTTTTGTGTACGTAACTCAGGAGCAAAGGCTGTGGTGGAGGGCGTTGGTGATCATGGGTGTGAGTACATGACTGGAGGCACTGTTGTTGTGCTTGGTAAAACTGGACGGAACTTTGCCGCTGGTATGAGTGGTGGAGCAGCCTATGTTCTCGACATAGAAAACAAATTTCCATCACGGTGCAATCTGGAGCTGGTTGATCTTGAAAAGGTTGAAGAGGAAGAGGATATTACGACCTTGCGCATGATGATACAGCAGCATCAGCGTCACACTAACAGTGAACTAGCCAAGCAAGTTCTTGCTGATTTTGATTCGCTTCTTCCTAAGTTTGTTAAAGTATTCCCAAGAGATTACAAACGTGTCCTTCAGGACATGAAAGCTAAGAAAGCAGCAAAGGAGCTGGAGGAAGCCGAATTGAAAAAGAAGAATGCCTTTGAAGAGCTCAGGAAGATGTCCTCTTCAGCTCAAGCAAATGGAGCAATCAAAGAGGTCTTCTTTTTGGTTCCTACTTTCTGAGATCTATAGTCGTTTTTTATTATTCATTTTTGGAGGGAATGATGCCATTTCTTCTGATGATAATAGTTTTGGTTACTTCATATATGTTGATATCATAGTCATAAAGTGCACCATTTTTTTCGAAAAAAATATGTGTAAAATGCAAGAAATAAGTCATCTGTTTAAAATTTAAATAAAAAAACACCAAATCCAAAAAAACTTGAATTCTTTTTCGTGTTTTCTTGGAGTTTTCCATTTTTTTCCATTTTTCACTTTTTTTAATGCAAAATTTTATTTGTTGCTCATTTAATTATTTTTTGACGTTTGTAGTATTAATTTTTCACTTGGATTATTTTAAAAATTTACTGTATTTTTCCTTTTTTTCCAAGCTTGCTGAGAAAACCTTGGCGTTTAAAATACGAAAACATTTTTTTTCGGTGGTTGAAATCATATTCATGCACATGTGCTTGGTTGCATAGCCTGTGCATTTGACCTGTCTCAATCAGTTTTACAAGGTTAAAAATTTACTGAATGGAAAGTAAATAGATAATAAATGATGTGTTGATCTTTCATATCGAAATTTGGCCATCCTGGTAAGAGAAATCTGGTGAATAATAATCTTGATCAGAACTTGTTAGAGGCAGTCATGTGCTAATGCCTATGTCATGATTTTGCAGAATGGGCCCAAAGTTTTTAGACCCACTCGTATTGGAAATGCAGTAAAGAATGGTGGTTTCGTGAAATATGAGCGAGAGGGTATTGCATATCGTGACCCTGCAGCTCGGGTTAATGACTGGAAAGAGGTTATAGAGGATGCTAGACCTGCTGAGTTATTAAAAACACAATCTGCTCGTTGCATGGACTGTGGAACTCCCTTTTGCCATCAGGTATGTCTCTTGATTTCACCTCAGGAATAATTTATGCAGGCTGGTCAATTTAAAATTTTATTTGTCATAGTTGCAAATTTTATGAAGCTGTTTGTTTCTCGCTATTGACTTAATGATTTTCTGTAGGTCGTTCTTAAGGTTCTAGCTATACAGCATAATAGAACAAATGCCTACCTATTAGTTAATTTGGTTAAATTGGTTTTGTTTCCTGCATTTGCTTCACTATCCACATTTCTGCAGAGAATTTTCATTTGGCCCCCAACCTGAACTACATTACTTCTTAATAACGGATTTTGTTAAGATGCTTTTGCGCCAAAGTTTTCAAGTCAAGTTGCATACAGCAAGCATGTTGCACTTGGCATGTGAGAAGTAAACCTGTGAAGGAAAGGCTGTTGTCAATGACCTTTTTGCCTGCATGTCATGTGGAACGTTGGGTGTGGAATTTTGATCGTGGAGGTGGCATCTATTTTCCTAAAAAATCATTATAGCTAACATTTGGCTTTACATGTGCTTTGCTTTTTTTTTTTTCCCCTCTTGTTGCACTAGCTCTTCTATGCCTATTTTCCAGATGTGTATCACAAAAGAGAAAGAGAGAGACTTATTTCCTGCATTTTGAATTTACAGGAAACAAGTGGATGTCCCCTTGGAAACAAAATTCCTGAGTTCAACGAGCTGGTCTATCAAAATCGTTGGAGAGAAGCATTGGATAGGCTTTTGGAGACAAATAACTTTCCAGAGTTTACTGGCCGAGTCTGCCCTGCACCATGTGAAGGTTCCTGTGTCCTTGGGATCATTGAGAACCCAGTATCTATTAAGACTATTGAGTGTTCTATCATAGATAAGGCCTTTGAAGAAGGTTGGATGGTACCCCGACCACCACTGACAAGAACAGAGTACGGCTTCGTTTTTCTCTATTCCTGCTTCTTCATTTTGTTTGTCTAACCCCTCGGAATAGGGTAGTTTTGAGATGCACTTGTTTTTGTGGTTAGTTATTCTTTTGTTGCTCTTTCAAAGTCTCTCTTGTAAGAACAGTGATTTCTGGTGGAAGGTGGATGAGGCTAAGGTTTTCTTCTTTCTTAGAGTAACCCTTGCAGTCCTATGTAGTTTAAGCATCCTACCTGGAGTGATGGAGTATATTCATGAGAATCATTCCTCAAATGAATTACTCTAGTGGATCCATCTCATGTTTGTGTTGACATGAGGATATGGGGCTTGTGCTTATGATTGCAGCTTATGAACTTATTAGTCTCGTTTGGTCCACGCTGCAAGTGGAAGGCAATGATTGTCCCAAGGCACCAATAAATCTCACTCCTAATGTATTTTGATTAAATGTTCAATTGGAGGACCTACTATTTCAATTACAATTTTGGAATTCCATGCAACTTGTTTTCACTTGTTGAGAATTTTACTTTGATAGTATTGAGCTTGAACCAAAATTATACATTTTTAGGTCACAGGAAGTGATCTGAATGTTGTAGTGGACTTGTTCCAAAACTGGCTTGTTATCATTGTTGGTTTAGGTATCGTGGTTTTGACCATGTTTGTTCCTTGATTCAGGAAGAAGGTTTCCATTGTGGGTAGTGGACCTGCAGGCCTGGCTGCTGCTGACCAACTCAACAAGATGGGTCATTCTGTTACTGTGTATGAGCGTGCTGATAGGATTGGTGGGCTGATGATGTATGGAGTTCCAAACATGAAAGCAGATAAGGTCAACATTGTTCAGAGGCGTGTTGATCTAATGGAAAAGGAGGGTGTTGAATTTGTGGTGAATGCAAATGTTGGGAAAGACCCAGCATATTCTCTAGAGAGGCTTCGTGCTGAAAGTGATGCATTGATCTTGGCATGTGGAGCCACAAGACCAAGGTAACTTTTGAATCTTTTGTCTAAACATACTCTAAAGGGACGTGAGGTCCGACTTGCTTAGGAATTAAAGGAATTGATCTTTGTTTACAGAACGTTTGTCATGTTTAGGCTTTAGGGTAACCTGAGTGGCCCTTGATGCATTTTGCTTTTCAGTTGAAGGAAGCCCATTTTTGTGCCTGAGGCTTAACTTAGAGATACATGGAAAAAGAAAGACAGACCAGGTGGTGGAGACTGCTGGAAACTAAATTACGCCATGTTATGTTTTCTAAAGGAAAGTTCGTTCAAAAAGATTGCATAGAGCAACATAAACCAAAAAATGAATAATCTCAATTAATTGTATCAAACAATGGGCTAGCCTGACTGGCTTTGTATTCCTTAGTTGGGTTCTTAGTTTGCATTTTAAGCTCTAGGTTAACTGTTCAAACAATAGACCTATTCATCTTGATCTCTCTGGTTCATGGTCACTGTAGGTTTGATTAAGATCTATAACTTTTCTGGTGCAGGGACCTTTCTGTTCCTGGGCGGGAATTTAAGGGAATTCATTTTGCTATGGAGTTCCTTCATGCGAACACCAAGAGCCTCCTGGACAGCAATCTGGATGATGGTAATTATATATCTGCTAAAGGTAAAAAGGTGGTTGTAATTGGAGGTGGTGATACTGGAACTGACTGCATAGGCACATCCATTAGGCATGGCTGCACTCAGGTCATAAATCTGGAGCTTCTTCCTGAGCCACCTAAGTCTCGCTCACCAGGCAACCCATGGCCACAGGTACTCTTTTTTCTATATTTTCTTGGAACAGCTTGCTTACTAAACGTGTTCTAGGTTAATCTTTGTCAAGTTTTGGTGCATTTTCAACTCCTCCATACTGCAAAAATGCATTGCTGTGTCCTGTTGGTAAATCTAAGCAAATGGGGCGTACGCCCCATGGAACCTGCTCTTTGAAACTCTTTAGTTAATGTTGAAACTTGGGTGAATTTGAGTTCAGTTATATAGGGTAGCTCTATGAGATTCGGATCACTGCCCCATGGTCAATTTAAAAATCTATTAACCATGTATTTAGTACCCATGAAAAAAACTTTGGCTCCATCCTGTAAGCTTGTACATTGATTTCTACCATCTTCACCTGTCAAAGTAGGCCTGACAAAAGGTCTGTTATTTTCACCTGTTTTCTACTAACGGATAAAAATCTTTTCATGCTCTGCCCTATACCTAGTCGTGCCACTCTATGCAGCTTATCCATCCAGTAACTCCATTTTATGATTGTGCGTTACCCAAGCTACCCTGCTACCCGATTCCTTCCAAAATTGCATAGACTTCTAATGTTTCCTTCGTTTATATTCAGTGGCCCAAGATCTTCCGAGTAGATTATGGACACCAAGAAGCTACAACGAAGTTTGGGAAAGATCCACGTACTTTTGAGGTTTCAACTAAGCGTTTCCTGAGCGATGAAAATGGAGCTGTCAAAGGGATTGAAGTGGTACGTGTTCGGTGGGAGAAAGATGCTAATGGGAGGTTCAACTTGAAGGAAGTTGAGGGCTCGGAATGGATAATCGAAGCGGACTTGATTCTCCTAGCCATGGGTTTTCTCGGTCCCGAATCGGTAACTTATGCTTCCTTTTCTCTTTAATGACCTGCTAAAATGTATCCCCGGTTTTTCTTTCTGGATCGTGCATAATATTAGCGGTCAAACTCCCAACCATTTATCAATCTCCGTGACCGGTTCCATGTATGAACCAATGCTTCAAACAATCATTGCTTTAAAGAATGATTCGATCCTTAAGAAGGGTTGCCTATCGACCAAAAAACCCTGTTTTTGAGCCTATTCTCTGCATTTGAGATGTTAACTTGCTTCAGGCAGGTTCATCATCATCTCCCTCTCACATTTCTCAATTTTTGGCTTTCCAGGCAGTTGCAAACCAGCTCGGAGTGGATCTAGACAACCGGTCGAACTTCAAGGCTGAATATGGCCGTTTCAAAACGAGCGTTGATGGAGTCTTTGCTGCTGGAGATTGCAGGCGTGGACAATCACTTGTTGTCTGGGCAATTGCTGAAGGCCGGCAAACAGCCGCCGAGGTTGACAAGTATCTGATGAAAGAAACTCTTGTCATACCCCAGGCAGAAGAAGCTCAAGAGAACAACAAACAGGCAGTTGCCACCTAGAAAAGGGGTGAATTAGTCGAAGATACCAAGTGCGTGAATAAAGGCCCAGATCTCTACTTGTCCATGTAAAATTGGAATTACAAAGACATGGCAATACATGGAGAGGGCTGATGTAAAGGCCAGCGGATGCTTCATGCAAAAGGATTACAGGTCCGTTTTGGTGACCCGAAATTTTGGTCAAGTGGTTTTGGTAGTCGTCTAAATAATAGTAGTTTCCTGGAATAAATTGGGAATAAGTTGGTTTTTGGGGCCATATTTTTTCTATTGCAGTTTTTTTTTTTTAAATGTTTTTATGTGCCCATTAATAAACGTTGTATAGTTCTCGAGTTCCTGAAATGGCAGTTGATCTTTTGTCTTGTATAGTTTTGTCTATTTTTCTACCTGTGGTCGAATATTGTATTGTATAGAGGTACTGGTGATCCTCATCCGTGCAAGCTGTTGGAATCTCGAGTCCAAACAAAAACCGTTGAGAGGCCATCTTTTTTCTTGATAAAAGTCAGGAATCAAGAAATGGGTTCGCCCACTAAAGTTGAGCGTGAATCCCGAATCCGGTAACGAGTCTGGAATTCGATCCAGCGTTCAATGAAGGCCTCGGGGTTTGCGTTCTTTCTTTCTGAATTTTCTATCGCAATTGGGTAATTCCACGATGAGACGCACAAAAGGTTGAACTGGGCCTGCACCCGAAGCTATGATACACTCTGGATTTATCCGGCTTTTAAAAACAATCAATCTGTTCTAAAGACAACCGGACCCAAATGTCAATGCCGTAGTTGGCAAATTTGTTGATGCCGACTAGCGAGCTGCTTGAATCAGTTAGGATTGTGGGGTCACGAATCAGGATTCAGTCGTTTGACTGCTTAAGTTTGTTATTTTGTGAATTGTGAAATATATATTCCAATAAAGAGATCTTCTGGGGGATAGCCCCCGACCTTGATCTTCTTATTAAAAGAATATTAAGATATACGACCATGCAGAGGGAATGCTATGCATCAAACAATGAAAAACACCAAAGCTAAACCCAGCCGTAGAGAAACATAAAGGCACACCAAAAAGGAGATCTAAAGCAAACACCGAGAGAACGCCAAGCAATTCTAAACTTGTTATTCTATAGCAACTTGCTGATAAAAAGAGAGAAGAGAACAGGTGTACACAGACTATCTTTTCCCTAAGTCATTGCTTTGTTAGACATCTAAAATTGATAACTTTAGTAAACATACACACATTCATATTACGTATCATCTAGTTTTAGCTGAAGAAAAAAGCGAACTTGAACCCCTTTGACATTTTACCTTTTCATTTATTTGTAGTAAAAATGCATTATAAAAAAAAATAATGCCATCCGAGTCGCTGAAATCAACGCTCTGACCCAATGACCCCGTCGTCAGCTGATCCGAGTCCGAATTATGAGTTCGTCAACTATGCTCTATACTGGTTTATTTTGATTTAAGGCGATTGAAATCATCAGATAGAGACAACAACCAACTACCCACTTAATCGGAATCAAGAGTTGGGGAGGGAACACAGGCAACTGTTACTGGAGCATCCGTGCCATGTCAATTTTCGGACCTTAAATTCTGGTTATTACTCGATCTGGACCTTGAATCTTTGATCGAGTGGTTGCTCGAATTGCTTAAACATTTGGGGTTTCCAACTGAATCAGCAAAACATGGATCTGGTTTCAATAATGGATTCGGAGTAGTAGTTGTTGTTTCCACCAACTCAGACGGGATCCATATCTTACCAGTTCGGGAATTTGCAATCAAACTGGATCTGATACGCAAGTTTAGGAGCCTCTGAAATGATTCCCATACTCTTGGGGATATGAATAACCTCCTTTTAACCGATTGAGGATACTCTTGACAGCAATTTAAAAATTTTGAGTTATCGTGGGAGTATAAATAGGGGAGGCGCTTCGCTCCCGGTTGCCTTAGAGTTCAGCCTTTTCAACAATTTCGTTTCCCGCGGATATTTGAATAAGAGAGAGCGAGGAGGAGGAAGGCGAGGGACGGGGAAAAGAGTAAGAGAGGGGAGAAGGCATGGGGAAGTACATGCCGAGGGCAAAAACCATCTCTTCCTGCCGTTTCTCTCCGCAATCGATCGCTCTCTCCTTCCCTCTGTCGAGATCTCAATTTAGATGGTAAACATAAGCCCTGTGTGTGTGTGTGTGTGTGTGTTTGTGTCGGTGGATGTGAAATGAATTTCTCCTTGCACGGACCTGCATGTTTATCGTTTCCTCTCTGAATAAGTTCGATTGAAGACATCGAATTCCCTGATCTTGATGACAACTTGATTCTAGTTCTACTTTCTGCTGCTTCTGATTGAAGATCGGCACTTGAAAGCCTTTTATAGCCTTGCAGCGGCACCTGATCAGCAAATCGTTGATTGCTTAATCACTTGAAAAGTGAAAAAACTTGATTACTCGAGTTGAGCACGATGATCTATGGTAATCGTTGTTTCTTAGTAATTGTGGACGTTTTTGTGCATCACGATTGCTATAGCTGTTTCAGATTGACTTTTTTTTCTTCAGTTTTGTTTGTCAGTAATCTGAAACCTTGAGGTGAGAAACTTTTGAAGGTTTAAATTCTTCAGGCAGCTGTAGTCAGCCTCGAACTAGTGAAACTCGAAGATTAGGCAATCCAGTAAAATGAATTTGAATTGCTCATATTTCTGCTTTTTCTGTAATCGGATCTTTCGACATGCAGCAAGTCAGGTAATTAGCTCCGGAGCACCTAGATCAGGGACTTTTTGGTGAACTTGAATTCTGGATTGAATTTCACTCACTATAGCAAGCTTCAAATCTAATTGCCTTATAAACGACGACTTCCTGGTTTCTGGTTATGCTGAACGAGTTTAGTAGTTCGAGGCATTAGTTGTAGCCTTAACTTGATTTTCAGAAATAACATTTCGTAAAGAATTCATTTGGAGTTCGTATCTTGAATTTATGCACTGGTAATTTCAGTTGGACCTTTTTCTTTTCTCAGTCCTTTACTAATAGAAAAGAAGCAAACCTAAAAATTTTCACTAACATAGTTACTGATGAATGATAATTTAGCTGAAATTTGAAGTTTCCAGACGAATTTGTGCAGATACGGAGTTTATCCTTCGAACTGCTTGTTTCAGTATAGCTGCATTTGACATTTATCTTGTTCTGACATAGATCATGCCAGTATGGTATTAATATTGGTACGAAATACTTATGAGAAACCATGCCGAACTGTTCAACGTTTAACGCTTGTTTCAAGTATGTGCATTGAAAATTGTGGCTTCAATAAGAGCCCGTTTTTACTAGACTAAGACGTCAGATTTGAGCATTTGACATGAATATGCAATTGCATTTAAAAAACATTTCCATCACAAAGATCTTTAAGTAGTATGGTTTTTTTTTAAGAATAATGATTATTCTATATGATTTTCTAATGATTGTAATTGGTAGACGATAGTACTTACACTAGCATGTCTTTGGAAGTCCGTTTCTTTCAAAAACCATATTATTATTTCTTTGAAGCACGAAGCAACAATTTGTCTAACCTCCTCTGTACGCATTTGGAGTAATTTATACCTGAGCTTTTTAAGCGCTCACATGCTTGGATCAGCTCCTGGCTATCCCAGTTGCCTTAAAAGCTTAAAAGGAAACATGGACCCCCCTCACCAGCAAATATTATGATACGTTAAATTCTTCGCCTTTTTTCCTCATCTTTTTAGAAATTTGTTTTAAAATTTTCTTAATTAATGCTCCCTGATAGAAATGCAAAAGAAAAAGTTTGTTCTTTTCCACCCGTCCCATATAGAGAACTGTACTAAATTCCTACATGCGCATGGTGTGGGCCTGTGTGGGCTACGTGCCTTCTCAAATAGATTTACTCATTTTCAATAGCGGGCTAGGACCAGTAACATGAGATGCCCAGATAAGGTACCAAGCCTTTGTAAATGCTCATCCAATAAAAACTTTTGGCTCCGCCATTTGTAATTTCAAGATACCTTTTCGTCTTTGCTGCTGCTGGTGTTCTCTTACGGAATCATTTTTCTGAAGCAGAACATGAATTCGGTAACAGATCAATAACTTTGCAATGATGCTCCATCATTCTATGAATTTTGAAGGTACGAAGAAGATATCTGGACGGAGATCGCCAAGTACTTGGACAGAAAGTCGTTGGTGAGGCTGGGGATGGTGGATCATTGGTTTCACAAATTTATGTTCCACGAGAGCGTCTGGAAGTACGCATGCCTACGTGACCTCAACGTTTCACCACCCAAAGAAGTTGCCTTCAAATGGCGGGAGCTCTATGCTGCATCCTTCGGTAATCCCATATCACCCATTTAAGTTCTCAACCCCGTCGTTTCAGTACAGAAAAACAGTTTGAACATGATATTGTTTGCAAAAGCTGTTCACAATTGAAAAGCATTTGCTACGACATTAACATTGTCTTCACCCAGCAGCAAGCCTTCAAGATGCTTTCTTGGAGTGGCTGTCTGTTATAAATAATTCCTACCTTATCACAGCTCTCTTAGCTGCTTTATTACTAAGCTAAACAACTCTGGGGATGCCCATGGCTTGCGTTGTAATGTAGTGTTTGCACACTCATCTTTACGCCATGATGACGCACAAGATTGCAATAGCCACTATGTACATGGTAACGGAAGTACTTATGCACCTGCGTGTTTTTTTCGTGGCAGATGGCAGCCATTCGTATACCAACAGGCAGCCAGAGAAGCACATTGGTGAGTTTTCTATAGTTAATATTTCTTTCACAATGGTGTGACGGGTTAGGTCTATGTACATATTCTCGTTGTTGTGGCTCTATACGAGTCTTCAGCATGTGGGGAACAATTGCTTTTGCAAAAGGCGATTTTGTATGTATATCACACGCACACACACACACGGAGTTTTTATTTGAAAGCTCGAGGAAAGCCATTCCGATACAATTTCAAACAGTGATTGCGGTTTATATCCACCGACTGTTTTACGTAAACTCATAAAGTTGTTTTGATAAGAGTATTCAGCCTTACGAGCTTATTACAGGTTCCAAGTTCATCTTTCTCTTTCCAGTTTTTCTAATACAACACTCTTTTCTGTGAACATTAATTAGATCATTCATCCTTTTGCCAACACCATGCAACCAAATATCAAGAGAAGATCTAAGTCTGTTAGGAAAAAAAGGATACGAGTTCTCCCTTAACCATGTCATATTTGTCATATGCAATGTTTTTTTATTGAAACCGGTTGCGCAATTTTTTCTCTATGCGAGAAACAGTGAATCAATAGAAATCATGGTGTTTGGATCCATGATAGGGTTTAGTAGGGTTTTATAAGTCAAGCTCACGAAATCCTCCATTGGAAGTATACCTTTTTCTTTCTTAATATATTCTCAATTCTTAGGTTTTCCAGCATGGAGATAGTTCCTCTATGCTTAGTTATGAGAAAAAAATTCAGATTTGTTTTTCGCACTTTAGTTTCCTAATAATCTTGTGCTTGTAATGTATTGCCATAATCGCATACTTTATTCGAGGGCGAGACTCTTTTTGGTGGAATTAGTCGGTTTCCTGGAACACTTTCTTGGTCTATATGTCTAACTTCACGCTGGATTTGTCACAGGTAAAGAAAAGTAGAAGGTTAATCTGCAAAACATAAAAATAAAAGATGCAATGTAGAAAATAACCCATAACTTGGGGGCTGTTATGAAAGATTCTTTTCGATTAAAACCTTATACTCTTTCCTTATCCCTGTTCGTACAATACTTACGACATGTATAATTAATTTAATTGTGTTATGCATGCGAGGCTATATATGGAATGGTCATCACAAACTGTTTTGCTTCTGCCTTAAGAAAAATAGGCATGAATTAATCTAGAGTTGACTCTGAACTAAAGGACTAATAGAACTTTGTCTAAGGGGCGCCATCAAAAGGCCCAGTGGCAAATGAGTGGTTACTTCGGTCAGCCAGTCGTGGGATCTACATGTTGACAGCTTCATGGCGAAGGGCTCTCAATGGTCGTTGCTACTTAAACCAATCATTTGGAGCAGCTGACCACACTTCCTGCTCCAGAACAGGACCGAATTAGGTGTAAATCAAATGTCTAGTCCACTTTGGGCGCCAGGATAACCTAGAGGACTTAATTCATTACAGCGTTGCGTAATCAACAACCACCTAGAGGTACACCTGAATGGCTTCAGGCTTCTTGCCACCCAATTTTTTGGCTCGTATAGTCATGATTACATTATATATCATAAAATCATAATGGATGGGCTATTTCCTTACCTTGGGCAAAGTAAGCCTGTCACTAAGCCGTAGAAGAACAAAAATTCTGATTAAGGAGTTGTGGAGTAGGTTTAATGGATGGAAGTAACACTCGGATCTAGGATGCTGCTTCAGTTTAAGCACATCACAAAGCCAGAACCAATACGGATTGACTTGTTCCTCTTTCCAGATTGGATGAGAATCGGGGCGTTTCTCTTCGACTCAGGAGTGGCATTGGCAACGGAGAAGCTACGCATTCCGGATATTTCTTCAAACAAGTTGCCAGCGGACAAGATGGTGCAGAAAATGGGTTGTTGCATCTTGACGGGCATCAAGCCGGGAATTTGGATTGCTGGTATTATTCTTTCTTCGTTTCACCTTACAGATGATGGTTCCTTAGTAGGGGAGGTGGTTACGTTGCAGCGGGGTAAACCAACAAGGGTTCGGCATAGTAGGGAAGGGCCAATAACTGTCATGGTTGGAATACCACGGTTCCCAAATGTTTTCCAAGCTAAATCTATAAGGGCAAGAATTGGTGCTCGATGTACACCCACGTAGTTCTGCTGCTGCTTGGAAAGAGTTCAAGTCTGAATTTCCTTTTCCAACACAGCCCGAAGTTGAATTGTACTCCAAGTCTGCTAAAAGTTAGGGGTTAGAATATCAATACGGACATGACTACCGGGTTGCTTGAGGGACCAGATTTAACCATCTGGTACCTCATGCCAACTCAAGCCTCACTTGCCGTCAAGCCTTTGGTAACCTCAGGAGCATTGATTAGTAAGGTTCCAATTGAATGAATTTCTGTCGTCATGTCTTAAATTCGGGTACTTGAAGTCACATAGATTTGCTACTCTGGGAAAAGCTTCAAAACGAACTCTAAAACTTATCAAACAAAGGAAGGATCTATATAACACCCCCAAATCTTTAGCTTTTCATTAAGGTCTTATCGTAAGATCCAATCAGATGTCTGACTCCAATGAGTTTTGGGACCTGAGATAGTGAGATTATTAGATGCCCCCCAGTTTCAATTGAGTGCTATTACGAAGTGTAGAAACCAAATGAGATTCAGATCCAGGCTTGAATCTGCTTTCTGAAACCAAATCCGATTCCAACTAGCTTAACGTTTCAACTAGTTTTTGTACAAGACCGCACGTTTTCTTTTTTATCAGTCAGCCGTATCATTCCCAAACTCGATCGCTGGACAGAAACACCAGGAAGCCATTTCGACCGGAAAATTTTACAAAAGGCACCCAACTTTTATGTGGGATAATCAAAACAAGCCGACATTTCAAGTATGTTTTTTTATTCCTTCACGGTTCAAGAATGTTTGTAAAAGATTCATTTAGACTGCTAATGGCATGAGAGGATTTCTCCATAATCGCGTCGTCTCTAAACTAGATTACAGTTCGTAACGCTGTGGAGTTGTCATTGAATGCAGATTTGCAATTGGTCAGGTGCCCCGTTTGCAACCTCAACACTTGTGAAGGTTCAATTCTCATCCTTGTGACTCTTAGCCCAGCAAAATCTTCTTTTGCTATTTATAACTTGTTTTCTGCACGTTATCATCGTCTATGCAATAGAAAACTTATGATCGAGATAAACTATTATCGATAGAATGAGGAAAGCGAATAATCGCACCCAACAATCGTTGACTCAGACAGCATGCCATTGTTTAAATGAAATATACGTAATACATTCGTGGGGTGCTTGGACATACGCATTTGTACAGATATGCTAGGAGATTGTTCTAAATCATGAAACAGGGCATCTCAACTTTATCCTACAGTGGACCCAAGAAACGTATCGGAGTAATGGTCTTATAGACGGCAAGCATGGTTAAATAAGAGTAGGAATCGGCTTTTTATAAATAAATTCCTGTTGTGCAAAAATAGATTGATTTGTTTTTTTCAATTGAAGGCACCATGCAAACGCTTGATGCGAGGCATTTTGAGCTGTTTCTCCACAAGGAGTACAAGAATGGGACGTGGGAGTACGAAGATGTTGGATCTCATCGAGTTGAGGAGAACTGCTGTGGAGCTATAGGGGGCATCTTCGATGCTATGCACCTCAGGAGCTCCTCAACTGCAGGTACAAATTCCTCCTGTTAGACTACTGGAAATCCAGTTTAAAGCATGAATTTTTGGTTCTTACGTATACGCATCGTTGGACCAATCTAATCAATTGCTATTAGTTAATAAATTCATCTGTTTTAAATTGAGAGAAGTATTATGTCCGATGCAGCTGTCTTTTATATGTAATTGGATAATTCCTTTCAGACAGTAGCATTCAGATACAGGTTCCTACCTAGTCTGACTATTATTCATATGCCATTTGACTCATTTCCAGTGTCAATTGAAAATCCAACGGAGTGCTTTTGGATTCGGTCTCACTGGTATATGAAATCACTTAAGTGCAAGTCTATTTAATAATCAACCAATAACTACAGCGTGCTACAGGCTTATTTACTGTTCGAACCAGATCTGTCTCAACCATGTTCTACCTACTATTAACATATTAAGGGTGCATCTCTAGACAGACGCCTACGTTTCTCATCGCATGAACTGCACGCGTGCAGTGAAATTGGAGACTCATTCTTTCTTTCTTATGGTGGTGTTCAACAGAGGTTCTCAACATGAGATCATGGATTGCAGAACCAACAGACTTCCAGCCAAGGGCAAGGATTGCCTGCCATGCAGTTGCCGTCAATACAAATTTACAGGAAAACGAAGGTACACATTTGCTTCTCCTTTGCAGTTCTCACTTCACCCTTCTCCAATCAGTAAAGCGACTCTCACTTGATACTAGCTACAATCTTCTGCATTTGAGAGTTGAAATTGTCATCTCCTATCATGAACAATCCTTATACCATAGAGTCTCCTTCTTCAGCTCATTTTCTTAGGATCAACTTGCATCATGAAGGAACTTGTATTATTTCAAGATTATCCTGCATCTCCAATTGAAGAGCAAGCCTGATCCACCATAAACATCTTTCCCATTCATTTCCTTTTGGAGCTCTGTAAGGGTAACATAATCATGTAAGCAGTAGCTCCTAATTTTCAAAGGAGATGACAAACATTTCTCTGTCGCTATATGCAGGTTTGCAGGTGAAGTATCAGATAATGAAAGCTGGAGAAAACGGGCCGATTGTTTCCATAAGGGTCTCGCAGCAACTCTTGTAAACTTTTAACTTTGCCAGTTCTGGCATGAACCTTCATAGGCTATTTTAGTGATAGAATACTAATGAAGGGGATTAGGGAAACGCCATGATCGAAACAGTCTCGGTGATGTACAGAGACGGTCTAACCAGTGGTTCCATGGTCCAGCTAAAATTGGATTCCGGTTTAAGTGGCATGAAAACGGAAAATTTGGACATTCGACAGAATGTAAACCTAAAAAATAACAGAGAGGAGATTATATGGTTTCCTCACTTTTATATATTCAAAGACGAGAGACTCCACAGATTCAACCAACCTAAACAAGCATCAGACCTCTGCTGGAGAGGTAGGACGAACAAACTGATTCAGTTCAGTATCCACTAACTTCCCTAATCCAAACCGCGCAAACGAGATGCTCCAGCGGCTTTCATCTTTGGCCTAGCTGACATCAACAAACTCTAAAGGCATCAAAGAAGCATCACAAGAAGCAAAAAGCTGTTTGTTTACACAATATTTTCTGCCATTTCATTTTCTTTTCAGTCCTATTTTTTGCCTTCAACACGAGAAAATCAAAATCTAAGTTCCACTCAGTTATTTTACCAAACAGTCAGCTTTGCCGTCATGTCACGCAATCATCACGCCCTAAGCAACAAGCTGTTTCAAGTACAGAATAAAAAAAGGGCAGTGCGGAAAGACAACGTAATCACTTATCAACCCTTCTTACGTCTGCAATTACCAGACCGCATTCTTTCTAAGAGGCACCACCTAGCTGCAAATAACCAAGCTCTTTCATGTTAGAATCACCAATATGAAGCTTAGAGCAAGAAATAATTCTCGACCCGTTCAAGTGAACACGACTTTGCTTTATTACTTGAAAGCTAACCAAGAAGTAGGCCTACTGACAATGTCATGAACATGATATTTACATTCACGTTGTCTAAGGATGGTATGATATTAAGTTAAAACCATTCCAATGAGAATATTTCTACCAGGAATTCTCTCTATATTGAACTAACAGATGAACAGCGGAATGATATGAACCAAAAGAAAATTCACCGACGTACTGTTGAAATCACTATATAAAGCTGACGTTAACAGTAGAAATTATGCAGTTACAGTTAACGGTAAAAAATCCATGCACATTTAGAGGAGCTGCAAATGGGAAATAATCATCCTCCTTCTCTCACAAAAAGTAAAGGAAAAATTGTTCCCATTTGCATTTTCCAAAGGGAAAGAAACAAACGTACCAAAATTATTTCCATCTCTTTTTCTGAAAGAGGCCTGCGTTCCGGCAGAAGTGAAGCTTTTCCACCAACAGCGGTATTTTCTGGTGGTGAAGGAACCCTAGTCCATGACAGAAGCTTTGCATTCAAATCATCATAAAAAGATGGTACTTGTTCTTGAGATTTTGGAGCGGAAGACCCAGAAACTAAGGAAAAAGCCAATCAGAAATATATTAGAAATATATTTCCCATATATTCTAGATTACAAATTGCGAGTAGCTTTAGGAAGGAAACAGAAAAAATCATCCAAAAAAATTTCACGGACAATAGTTTCCTGTTACATGTGAGAAACATGCTACAAAATGAGAAAATGAAATTGATGAATGTTTACAACACTAGAAAAATATTTACCACCGGATGGAAAGTGTACCTTTTTACACGGAAAGACATTATTTTAGTTGCGTCTTTGGGAAAACTCTTACTGTTTTCAGTTTAATAATTAATATCATTACCGCTAAGTGGTTCCACTTTGACACCCGCACAGTATCCCCTTGCATACAAATGAAACACCTTAAAATCCATAAAATCAAGACAACCCCAAATCTATTTCCATAAACATGATACACGTTAACATGCTAGATAAACGGGAAAGAAATTTCACAACTTATTGACAGCACTCGCTCCTTTACTCCCAATATGCTTATTTTCAGATTTATTGGATTTTTGTTATTGCAAAGAAAATTTTCTTGGACTCAGGAAGACAAAAAAACTTCAAATGCAAGTTTTACATGATGAGCTTGGTTTCCATGGGCAATTTGTTGTATCATCAAGTGGACCAACTACGGGAATTTATCAACTCAATAAATGCACAACACGATATTTATCTGCTTTTTTGCACTACACCTTAAGTCCAAGATCCTTTGTAGGCAGCGAAGTGCTTGAATAAACCATGGTTGCTTTTATCACCACACTTTATGCAAGAACCAAAATGGTGATGCTTTTACTTCATTGACGATGATGGTGATGCTTTCCTTGATTCACCATAAAAACTCCAAACTCAAAGTATGGTTGCAGACCTCCAGTATTTTACAATCGTCTGCACAAACTGTGGTTACATGGTAAATTAAGAATGTGATTTCATGATTGAAAAAGATATCTGTGGGTAACGTCTTATTTTTAATTATCCAGTCCAGACTGTAGCTGGCCAAAAGTTAACTCTCTTATTCTTAACTTTTTCCTTTGTGTCTGCTTTGAAAGGGGTAAATCCACCATGCTTATGCTCCTCACAAGAGAGAAGATAGAGGGAGAGAGACAGACAGACAGAGCATGAAAATCAGGTTGAAAAGATAGACAACTTGAGCTCTGATTTTTTTTTCAGCAGATTTTTAGGATATAAGACAAACTTACCCATGGTTGCAAATCTTGTGTTTCCATGTGTTTTCCATGTGCTCTCATAAATCCCATAGACATGGATAAACACATCCTAAGGTAGAAAATTTTTTACAATCAAACATGCCCTAAGTTCCACAATTCATCGATACCCATAGACAAGCAGTTAAAAGGATCTTAAGATATGTTAAATGATCTACCAGAGATAGGTTCACAAAGATAGACTTAGATATGTGGTGAAATAGCTTAATCTAGATAACCTCACCAGTTAAAGTAGCATATTCAGATGCTCCCTGGACAACAAAGTGACAAACTATGCAACTGATTGGATAATCAGTCTTATGTACCATATTCAAACAAATTTAATAGCATCACCACCTTCAAATAGAAGTGTCTATGAAAGTCAAGCCCCGAGCATAGTCAGAAATCTCAGCAATGCAGAACAAATGAAATGAAAAATGGGAAAGCATCTTGATATTTTGATAATATTGCCAAAATGGAAATATCACAACATTGCTGAGGATTTTTAAAAGACATTTTCTATATATACTTTAAACTTTTTGTTTTTTTTTAACATTTCAATAACTATTTTATTTTTCATCAATGTTTGTAAGGAAAACCAGAAAAAAACTTACACTTTCATAAGTTTTTCTCTTATTTTTCATATATTCTTTAAATATTCTGGATTCCAGAGATTTTCCTGATAAAAACAACCTTTCCTATTAATACCTGAGAAAAAACTCGCCCAACAAACCTGAGAATGATGTTTGTGACTACGGTGCTAAGCAATGAAGCAACCGTAGCCAAGAACACTTCAGATGTGTCATCTTAGCATAGATCAAAACACAATATTGGAGGACTGGAAAGATTTGGCAACAACTAATGGGCCACAGTAACCATATAAAATCATCAAGGTACAAAATCCTTAGGAAAGTAGAATGGAACAGCCCTTCACTCTTTTTAAAAGAGAATTAGATGTGCCATTTTACTCCAAGCTCTAATCAACAGCTGACAAGTTCATGGCAGTTACACATGTAAACTTGAAGCAAGTGAAACCGTTCACAGCAGTAGCATTTTTCTCATTTATGTGAAGATACAACTACTTCCATATAAGGAGAAGAATGTGCTTGAGAACTGAAACAAGAACAAATGAAAATTTGACTTTAGACAAGATGTCAGGGAGGCCAAGTCTGATCTGAGAAATGCATCTTTGATTCAGGGAGATGGAACTCACAAATTAGTAATTAGTAATGACAGCTTGTAGCACGAAATGTCACCAACTTCTTGGCCGAAACACTGTTCAAGGCTATAGCTCAATGTGTCATCTCAAACCAACATTCCTTTCTGGAGTTTGGTCTGGCACAAGCTAGATCTTACCAAGAAAATACTATTAATCTCGTAGTACCATACTACATACTGGTGAAAGGCATGCAAGAACAAGAGATTCAGCTTAGAGGCATAATGCATAAAAAAAAAAAGTAAAAAAGAAGAAGAAGAAAAAGAAAACTACATAGAGACAATGATGGCAAGGCCTAAACAGCAAAAAGAGTGTCAATCAACCTTGCCCTATAAGACAAGGGTAAATAATATGAAGACCCTTAGCTACATAAAGCTCATACACATGCTATACTAGCTGAATGCTTATACAAGTTCTGGTTTGCACCCACGTACTAAGTGTTAAACATATAAAACCTCAAAATATATATATGGCATCACATAGAAAGGGTTTGCGACCATTTTGAAGTCAAAGGAAAAGATTAAAAACAGAAGAGAAGTTGTAGCAAAAGAAAGATCATAACAAAAGAGAGACAAAGAAGCTCCTGATCATCAACTGGATCATTGAGAAGCCTACATATCATCATATAGATATAAAAGAAACTGAGAGAGGAAGACAGTGCAAAATCCAAAATTTCTAACAAGATCAGACCATCCATCTCATCCTAAATGAACGACCCCCTTCTTGTCTTCTACAATCAGTTACATCAGTTAGATAACTGGTCCCTTTTTCTTCTCTGTAGCTGACGGAAGGAGGAAAAAGGGAGGCCCATATACAGCAAGATGGCTGAAAACAGATTCTATTGCAGATTTCATCCATCCTCTGGCTGGACAATGAATCGTGCCTACTGTGGTTAGTGCTTTTTTTCAAGGGCAGATAGTGGATTCCCTAGAAAAGGTAATAAGAACAACTCTCTCTCTCTCTCTCTCTCTCTCCCAGGCAATTTTGACAATGACACCGAGGTCTACAATCCAAAATTGCTAAATACACGTGTATAACTTACAAAACTTTACCTTAGAGAAAAAAAAATCAGGTACATTTTTAGCAAGTGAAACAAAAGTCTATTTTCTAATGGAGTATAATACTATCCATCATAATCAATTACTTGAGAAATCAAAACGTTAGTTCAGAGAATACCACACTTTGGTTTGAAGTGCCTATACATGTGGTGCGTTGTAACGCTTGACAGGCATGTCTAATATCCCAGTACTATTAAATACTTTGAGGTCCGAAAATTATGATGTTCAAAGTATGTAAATGGGCAATACTATTAGTATGGGCACAGTTGAACAGGGACAATTTGTACTTCCAAAAGTCTGCTTATACACCACAAAGATAAAAAATAGTAAAAAAGTAGTACAAAGTAAACCCGCAGCTTGCATTACCATCACTTGACAAAAATAAACTGTAACAATCAACATTGTGGGCCCAACTTCAAAATCATTTTTCAAACGTCAAAGCAAGCACAAGTTTCGTCAAGTGACAATCTTCATGGCTTCACTATCATTCCTTCCTGCTGATTATCCAACTTCCATTACTTGTCCAACTTGGAACATATCATTGATCCCATATATTCATTTCAAGAAACGATAATATGCTTAAACAACTCAAACATTGCTTCAAATTTCTCTACGACTGCAACCATGACTATAAACCTGACCCAGCTTAACATCTCTATTCTTAGCTACATGGACTCTTGCCTTCCTGCAGCTTCCTGGATATGTATCAATATTGTTAAAAGTTAGGGCTTAACACCAATTGTTAGTAATGGACATCACAATTTATCCCTCCTCCATTTGCACTATCTGTGCCATTTCTCATTCTTGGTTCTGCAAATATTCACTCGAAGGAGCGTTAAACATCATGCACATTCTATACAGTCCCTTGTGGAGAATGAAATATGTTGATCCAAATCTTCTCCCTTTTCCGAAGATTAATCAGTTATAGAAATACTGAAAGGAAAATAACAAGCCTTGGGATGGTAATAATAAGCTAATAGCTGCTCCTACCACAAAGAAGGCATCGAGCAAAAACTACACTTCCCGATTCCTGCATGAGAAAAATGGGAGGTTAAGTACTTCAAATTTCCTGGTCATCCATCCGAAACACAGATTTTTGACTTCCACGGTAGGAATTGTTGACCAGGCAGCTTACATTGAACCCTCAAGATGAAGGCCTTGATACAGACCCTTATAAAGGAGGCCGCGCCCAATACAAGTTCGTTCTTCCAAAGAAACTACCGACCCTGATAAACCTCATCTTCCCAAACAAGTTCCATAATAACCAATTAGAATACGGGAAATTTGCATAATGAACAGGGACTTGAAGCAAAACAACCACGCCGGATTTTCTTTGCTTTCTCTATTTTATAAAACCATTTAAGAACTCATACAATAGCATTATAATTAATCTGAGAAGCCATGAATCGATAGGAAGCCCAAGAACGACGCAAGCCAGAGAAACCAATGTAAGGCCCCCAAACAACCAATTCACGATACAGCAAAATTTTTTTTTTTTAAAAGGAAAACAAAAAACAGAGAGAGAGAGAGAAAGATGAAAGGGAAAGAAGAGAGAAGAGGAATGAGAAAGATAAAGGAGTAAGATTAAACCAGCGGGACTGGGGTGCCGCTGAGGGAATTTGATGCGGGGGATCCTCTTCGCCAAATGAGTTCCTGCCATTCTCTCTCTCTCCTCTCCTTCTCTCCCTCGCGCGCGGTCAGAGGAAAGAGTCTCCTCGGTAGGAACAGGGTCTGCCGGACGCTCTTCCTATGTTTAGCCTTCTCTATACAGAAAATTATTGAAAAGGCGCCCAACAAATAGATGAATAACAAGACGCCCATTCTTTTTAGAGAACGTTTGCTCCTCCATAATCAAGATCCTGGAATGTTAATTGTATAATCTTGATTATCGAACTCATGAGTTGGGAAACAAAATCGAGTTTTTCAAAACCGTATTGGATTTGCAATTCGTAGATTGGTTTTTCTGGGAAAGAGATTATCGAAATTTGAAAGATTGGAATTCAAGAGCTGTCTTGAAAATTTTGAAAATTGTGAGCACACCAAAGTAAATTTTTAAAGCAGTCAGCGACTTTTCTAAAATTGGTATAAAGTCCTTGGACGGAAAAAATGATTTTATAAACGGGTATAAAACCGTCTGAAATTATTTTTTTCGTTTTCCTTACATTTTTCTCTCTCTCTTCTGTCGACCCTTCCAGGGCTTCTGTTCTTTTTCTCGATCAGGGTTTGCTCCGGAACCGGTAACACGCCCGAACTTGGTGGAACCTTTAATAGTGTGGCTAAAACCTTGCACAAGAAACCCATTAAGGTTTCATTTTTTCCACTAAGTTTATTTTTTACTGTCACCGGTGCATTTTTTTTTAATAATAAAATATGACTGTCAAAACATTGGCTGCATAAGAATCGAGTGGAGCTTGATCTTCTACTTGAAGATCAACTCAAGGATACAACGTTAAGTTCAAACTAAATGTGAAGCATGTTCCATTTCTTTTAACTCGTTTACCTAATTTAATTGTTACTCGAAGTTGAGCTAACTCGGCGCGTTGTGCAGCCACAAGAATAGAGATGCCTGAGGAGGCACCGTCAGGACAAAAAAACCGCGCTAGAATCCTCAAACGACAATTCTTTTGAAGCGTTAGCCATAGCTTTGGACTTCAATGGGCAAACAAACATGGACATCAAATAGGCGTTCAACTTGTCCCGGAGCAGGTTCCATAAAACACGTCGCCTTTTCATTAAAAACGGCAAAAAGGTTACAATTTTGAACTGCCAACTTCAGATCTCTCTATGAAAAGAAAAAAAAAAAAGACACCGCCTTGCTTCGGGTGACGATATCAACCTTCGCTCTGAACAGCAGAACGGCCACCAGCCCTCGACGCCCTTCGGCTTTCATGCATTAGCGGTATCATCTCGTCGGATGGCCGGTGTGAGAGAGAGAGAATCGGCACTGAGGATTTACCCTTCACAGGCGATGACTTCTCCAACGGCAAAAAAAGAACATGAAAGAGAAAGGTGCCGGCCTGCGCCTTTGCCACCTCCTGCCACAAGAAAGACAACTTCCTCTAGTCAAGAACAACGAAGGGGATGCGGGTGCCTTGTCATGGCTGGCGAAAGAGCTCCACTTTCACTACGCAATGGTCGAACCTACATTGCTCAGCAAGGAGAGAGGGCTTGCCGCTGTTAGCCACTGAATCGCCAGGCAAAAATAGAACTATTGAATGGTCATACATCTGGTACCACACAATCGATGATTTCGAAATGTCGACGTCGGAAAACCCTGCCTCTTTAGCTGGACAAATACTTTAACAGGAGGAAGCCGTATTCCATCAAAGAAGAAAAAGGGAAAGAGGGAATACAACTGCCTCTGCCATATGCCCCCGCCTCTGGAAAAATGGTGAATCAAAGTGGGGAGGAAGGCGGGCCACAGGGGTAACGTACTGCCCACCTCAAGCTGAAGCAACGACCATCAAACGCGGTGAGGGAGAGAAGCTCTAGCCACCTTTAGTTTTTGAAGTTCCGAAGACTTTTCTGACACAAACTGTCATGGATATCCGAGAAAAATTATACCAACTAGTTGCATATCACATTATTGAGATTTTGGTGTGAAAACCAAAGTCTCATAAGAAAATTAAATTTGTTATCCGAATGCAAATTTCTGGAAACTAACAGTACTTTTCAAATTTAAAAATATACAGAGAATGTATAAGTACACGTGGAAGAATGCATGAAAAATGTTACTAACACTAAAATATTATGATAAGATAGTGCTGCTTCAAAATAAGTGATATATTTGAAAGCTTTTGCAGGACTGCATTCTTGAAGTCTCAGAATAAACAAATTTTTTCAAAATGAAGAAAAAATGGACCAAGCTCATGAGCTTGGCCTCTCAATAGAGAAAAGTTGTGTTTTGCAGACGTCAGTGTTGAAAAGCCTCACAAGAAAACTATGAGATTTTCAAAACCGATAATAACATTTGTGCCTATCAAACCAACCAACAACAAGCCTGGCCTCCTCAACTCTTTCCCTATGCTGTCCATTCTGGAATGCTTCAGATTGGTTAAAATCTAATTGCTGCACTCAACACCAGCAGGGCAACCTCCTAGAATCAAAACCATTGAACTCCTTCCTGCACAAAGCCTCAAATGATGAGCTATTCAGATGAAGATTGTTTTACATTGATCTCCAGTTAAAAAATGTAGGTAAAGAGATGACGCGGGGCAGTACATGACTTAACTTGGACTGGCTTGACAAGAGTCAACCTGATTGGTTTCAGCTAATTGAGGATAGCTCAAACCATGTCTGTTGTCATTAGAGTCAATGATCACCATTTTGCTGAAGAACTGAGAGGCATACTACTTATAGGCAATCAGTGTATATAGTGAGTTTAACACATGGACAGTGAGACTTAAAAATGGACAGGTAGTGTGAACTAAAGCGACATTTGGTCACACTGCTTACATGAAGCTGACATGTATAGCAGAAGTTATGGACTAGATTAATGTGGAAATCTGCTTACGGCTTACCTGAAGAGGAGAACTGCGTATAAGAAAGTTCTAATTCATCTGCCTTTGCCAAGGTCTTGAACTCTTGAAGCAATGAGTGATCTTTAAGAAACGGTCAGAGTTTTACATTTGAATCATTAAGACCACTTCTCTCATGAAGTCTTCAGCCTCAAGCATGCAACTCCACCCACAAGTTCAGACAACACAAGGCATTCGTTCTGTAAAATCTATAAGAAAATATATTTCTCTTGGAACGTTGGGATCACTAGGGTGACAAATTGGGCGATTAGTGAACATGCTCTCGATAGTTCCTGATGAAGTGAAATGGAAAGTCATCATTGTCAGAATGCAAATCAGATTGATATCTACATGCATGTCAGAATGTGTGTATCCGCATGAGAGAGACAGACAGGCATACAGAGAAGAGAGAGACAGAGCATGCACTTTCAGAGATCAATTTCATGGTATATTTGTGCAATTTTTGCTATTTACAATCAAACAGCCCTAACTGTAATTTGAGTTGTAACTTAAAAGCATATGAGGTTTGCACATCTATGAAGGAAAATTGTTACAGATAAGTACATTACCACATTAAGTGAAGGCTGTTGAATTAACACACCTTTGGTAGCTCTGTAGTTTGTCAATGGAATAAATCACAAAAAGAAATGCATAACAGTTGAGTACTAAAATCTACAACATACATAGCAACGAGAAGAAAAAATGAAAGTGCAATATCTTATCGGAGGAAAAACATCGTTCATAACCAGAAACACCATTCAAGTCAGAAGACTCAGAACGTACAACATTAAAGAAAAGAGATGCTGACCTGTAAACAAGTGCCCAGCAAGTGAAGGCCGAAGTAAATACATATTATACACTATTCTGTATTCTCCTCAACTATGCTAAACAGAAAAGATGATGCACCACCAAAATATCCATGGTTGCGCGTTTCCATTTCAAGCATTTGTAACAACCTATAAATCTCTTTCATTTGTGGATGACATGTATCTTTTACCATGAACACATGAACTTCGTTTCCAACCTCAATCCAACTACACCCTGGCTGCTTTATTACCCCCCTATCTTTCATCAGTCTCCTTATTTTAACAGCTTCACGCCACTTTCCTGTTTCGGCATATATGTTTGAAAGAAGTACATATGGGCCAGAGTTTTGAGGATCCAGTTCAAAGAGCTTTTCTGCCACTCGCTTGCCTAACTCAACATTACCATGAACTTTGCAGGCAGAAAGGAGGGAACCCCACAATATTGCATCGGGAGGAATTGGCATCGTCTTGACAAGCCGCTCAGCTTCATCCAGACGACCTGCCCGACCAAGTATATCAACCATGCAAGTATAATGATCCCTTGATGGAATCAATCCATGTTGACTAGTCATAGAATCAAAATACTTCCAGCCTTCATCCACTAACCCTGTATGGCTGCATGCACACAAAACTCCAATCATTGTTATGCCATCAGGTTTCTCTCCAGAGAGTACCATATCATTAAACAGGGTAAGGGCTTGATCACTATGTCCATTTTGTGCATATCCTACAAGCATTACATTCCATGAAACTCGATCACGCTCCTTCATTTTTGCAAATGCTTGATAAGCATCTTCAACTGATCCACATTTGGCATACATGTCAATCAGCGAGTTCCCAACAAAGATATCACATTCTGGTCCAGATTTAAACTGGAAACCATGCTTTATCACATGACCATGGAGTTGTTTCCCATGCTGCAAATCAGCGAGATTGGCACAGGCATTAAGAACATTACCGAAAGTATAGTGAGTAGGTCTAAATGATTCCCTTTTCAATTGTTGGAACAAATTCAAAGCTTCTTCATTTTGGTCATTTTGTGTATAACCAGCAATAAGGGCATTCCATGACACCACGTTTCTTTCAGCCATTCTAGAAAATGTTCTACGAGCATCTTCAATATTTGCAGCTTTTGCATATCCACAAACCAAAGAGGTAGCTGATACAACATCTCTCAGTGGCATCCTGTCAAAAACCTGTCTAGCATCTCCGATCCTATTGCACTTGGCGTACATATCCACCAATGCATTCCCTAGCACCATATCATCTTCAAAATTAGACTTGATAGCCAACGCATGCAACTGTGCACCCTCCCTGTCTGCTGATAAGCAAGAACATGCATTAACCACACTTGACAGTGTGACCTCATCAGGACATACATCCTGGTTACTCATTAGAGAGAACAACTGCAAGGCTCTATCAGCAGGACCATTTTGAGCGTAACAAGTAATTAAAGTATTCCATGAGACTATATTTCGCTCAGGCATCTCCTCAAATATAGATTGTGCACTCTCCACCTCACCACACTTTGCATACATGTCGATCAAAGCACTACCAACATAGTAATTACAATAGACAGGTGAATGTACAACACTACCATGAATCTGGAGTCCTATATCAAGGGTCCCCAGGCCTGCACATGAGCTTAACGCACTACTAACAGAGAACAAATTCACGCCAAAGCCTTCACTATGCATTTTTGCAAAGAACTGCAATGCTTTATCCCAATGATTCTGAAGGCTAAATCCTGAAATGATTGCATTCCACGATACTTCATCAGGAGAAGGCATATCATGGAACAATTGGAGAGCATGTTCAATATCCCCCATTTTGGCGTATCCAGTGATCATAGCATTCCAAGAGAAAGTATTCCTTTTGGGCATTTTATCGAACACTTGACGTGCGTCGTCCAAACACCCGCATTTAGAATACATGTCGATTAGGCGATTGAGGATGAAGACTTCATCATAGAACTGAGACTTGATGATTCGAGCATGAACCCTCCAGCCATTTCTAACGGACTTCTTGTCGATGCAAGAGTTCAACAATTTAGCAAAGACAGATGAATTAGGGATCTGCAAAGCAAAAAGAGAGATCCTCAACTTTTATTCAAAAAAGAAGGAAGAAGAAAACTGCTCCCCATACTTCAACATATCGGTATGGCAAAATAAAAGGAAATAAACCTACCATTATCTTCTCCGTTCAACCAAAGCAGTTAGGAAAGGGGCTTCATTGGTTTGTGAAGGACTCTCAGTCCATGATAGAACCTTTACGTTCAATCACCTCGAGAAGGTGCAGCATCATATTAAGGTTGGGAAGGAGTAGGACGTCTCCGTTCAAGCGCGTGCTTCAACGAAATTTTGTAACATACAAATTTCATGTACTTCCACTGACAAGGAAAGTCCTTTTCATTTTTTATATAAAAAAAACTGAACATTTATTAGAAAAAATTACAAAAAGCCGCTTCAGTTTGGAAATGCTCAAAGTCACTCTCGACCTTTTGAGCTTCAAGAAATCAACGTCCAACTTTTCAAGCAAATAACAAATTCTCAGAACACCAAACTAATAAATGAAAAATGTTATTTCTTAAAAATGACAATGTTATTCCTCGACCACCATCCCAAAATTGCAAATTCTACCATCTGAAATTTCAGAGACAACACAAACTGCTCCTTCACAGAAGATGTCACCAGATTCTCAAATTCCAAAGAAGTTTCTACCTCATGAATCTGTTCAGCCTGAATAATTAAGGAAAGACTGGTGCTCACGATTGCACTTGATTTAACTCAAAGAAACCGGCGAGCAGCGATTATGTAGAAGAAGGCCGTTCTTGCCAGTGAACGCATAATATACTCCGAAGAAATGCTTCCATTCTTTGAACGCAAGGCTGCAGTTCAGCGGAAGAGGAAATTTGAGTATGAGACCCTCCGGCCTAGAGATTCACGATGGGCAGGCCTCTGATGGTGATCTTCTACTTTCGTATTCTTGGCCGTTTAATCAAATCAGGCAAATTCCAAATTTAAGGTTTTCACTTTGCGAGGGAAAACTTCATACTTTGGCGGCATCGCTCCTCTGCCTTTGCATGCGACTTGGGCTCCCTCTTCTCTCGACTGTCTTTCCCGGTAATCGGACATTGTATAGCCCAATCAAGCCTTTTTCTTCTCAATCCATGAAACCTTTGCATCGTGTTGCTGTTTAAAATTTTTCATAAAAACGTATGGTTTCCGATGCCCACATTAGCGTTCATAGAAATCAAATTAATTAGCGACCCGCTTCTTCGCTCGACCAGTTTTGCTATGCCCATCGAGACGCTCTTAATCTTAATCATTCAAATAAATTACACCATTGCTTCCTCTCAATTTGTGAGATAAATATTGCATATATCATTCGGATATGTTTCTTCAACAGATTTCTTGGTCATGAAAAAAATAGTTTCAATGTTACTTGTCTTCCTTGAAAAGATAGTGCTTAATCTTTTCTCAGTTTCACCTGTTACTCTTACTTTTCTTCTTGTCATATTGGGGGACGGATGTGGAAGTAGATGATGATTTGGCTAACAAGATATGTGAGAATTAGATTCAAACCTGCATTTTCTCTGGGAATGACGGTGTATCCTAGTACAGATCCAACCCAATCCACTGCCTTTTTTCAGTCAATCGAGCATGTCGCATTTGGATGCAGCCGACGAAGCTACTCAAGATCAAAGCAAATTGGATATGGACCTGGATCGCTTAGACCCCAATCAGTTCTAGCTGAATACGGGTCAGGTCAATTTGTTGGAAGCCCCAACTAGTACCTGGATTAGTTATCACAGTGAAGCCATGATGACATCACGACTGCGTTATGGTCTTTGCACATTATTCGAATCTTTTGATATTTCTAGTGCCGACTCTGACTGATGGCCTTAAGTTTTGAAGGGTCTGATACGCCAGTGAAAAGAACCGAAGACGGAGTCATGTGCAGAACAAATTAATTAATGGATTTAGTGAGAAGAAGACATTGTTGGGGCCATCGTGAGAAGTTTCATGGTGAGTACTAGAGGTGAACATGAGTCAGCTAGACTTGTTAAAGTTTGGTTCATGAACGAGTTTGAACCGAATCATTTGTTTAATGGGTGGAGTTCAAGTTGATGAGTCGACTTGCTCAGATAATCGAATTGAGTTCGAGCTCAACCCGTAATTGTTGAGTCGAGTTGGAGCCTTAATCGAGTTTGTTGAGCTTTAATCAAGTCGATATATTCAAACGAATTTGGAAGTTTATCGAGCATTAATCAAGTCGAGGTCCAGCTTAACATGTAATGATAAATATCAATTCTATTCAAACGAGTTTGTTGAGTCCTAATCGAGTCGAGCTCGAGCTCAACATATAACTGCTGAGTCGTGCTCAAACTGTTTCCATCGAGCTATTCTCGACCTTGAGCCAAGCTCGAGCTGACTGAACTTGGGCTTGACTCAGCTCGTATTCACCCCCTGCTTATGAGTACAATGGAATTCTACTATGGGGTGAGAGGCCGAATCCAGGCTCTTTCCTTCTCCTTTCCCTCACTTGCTCTAGGGTCGAGGCTTGGGTGGTCCGTAGGACCACTGAATGGTACACAGTTCAACTCCAGTGTAGGGGTGAACAACGAGTTGAACTAATCGAGCTCGACTCGTTAAAGCTCGGCTTATGAACGAGTTTGAGCCAAGTCATTTCTTTAACGAGTCGAGTTCGAGTTCATGAGTCGACTTGTTCAAATAATCGAGTTGAGTTCGAGCTCAACATGTGACTTCCAAGTCGAGCTTGAGCCTTAATCGAGTTTGTCGAGCCTTAATTAAGCCGATATATTCAAATGAGTTTAGGACTTTGTCGAGCCTTAATCGAGTCGAGCTCGAGTTCAACACGTAACGATGAGTATCAATTATATTCAAATGAATCTATCTAGTTTTAATCGAGTTGAGCTCGAGCCCAACGCCGAGTCGAGCTCGAGCTACTTCCGTAGAGTTATTCTCGAGCTTGAGTTGAATCGAGCTTGAGGTTTCATTAGTCGAACCGAGCTAGAGCTAACTGAACTCGGGCTCGACTCGGCTCGTGTTCACCTCTGTGGCAGAGCCATGTGTAACCAGGTGGAGGCACTTGCCCACATCAGCCCCACGAAAACTTTTTATTTTTATATTAGTAGCTTAAAAGATTTGCTCATTTATATGTCCTCGTGCCCCTTAAGGTTTGAGAGTTTTCTACTTAGTGCCCTTCAATTTAAACTTGCTGGTTCCGCCGCCACTAACTCGACTTTTGTGCATGCAATAATCAAACTAAAGATGCATCGACAATGGGCTACTAAAACCAACCAGCTATACTATTCTATTATCTTGAATTCCAACTAAATTTTCACATTGCCCTTTGTTACTAAATTATGTCATTATTATTTTAGGTAATAGTTTTTTTTTAGTGAGCAAACGCTACCAAAAAACCTATCTTTAGGGCCATAGGCTGCATGGACATCAACGACAGTAGCAGTTTACTCCAACGCCTTAATTTGATAGTTTTTACGAAAAATTTGACCCTTATTTCAAAAATAAAAGATAGAAAAGCATAGGAAAAAAGGTGTGCATGAACATAAAAATTTCCCCGAAAAAATTACGCTTTCTTTTTCTGTTGTTTATATGAAATCGCTTGTGTAAATGAAGGAAAAGTTTTTATCTCCATGTAATCTCAGCTTACCCTTTACCGAACAGCATCCTTTTAATCAAACATGGGTGAAGTTTTCACTACAATATCCTAATTTACTTCGTAATCGAGTAAGAACCTCTTCTAAAAATAAGAAGACTATTTTTACCTTGAAAGAGACAAAATTCATACGGGTGAAACTTTCGATCAAACATCTTAAAGAGAACACATGACGATGGCTACGTACATAACGATGAATGGCAGCTTAAGAAACCCAGGACAGGACAGTATGGATAAATGTTCACTTTTGAACACTTAATACAAACGCAGCGGAAATTTAGAGATATTATATGCCAGATGCATTATGTGGTACGAAGAAAATAAAGGGCAATATATTTCGCTTGTGATTTTTCAAATTTCTCTGTTTTTATGGATTCATGATAACAATTATAGAAGCGACATTGCAACATAAGGATAAAATGACCTGTGATTTTCATATCTCGATCGAAAAGTCTATCACCTCTAAACGCAGCTATAAGATTATTGAGCCACAGAGACTCTTCGCAACTAGAACAAACATATATGCCTAATCACTAGAGTGAATTAGAAAAAGGACAACTTAAAAAGTACAGAAGGAAAAAAGTCACAAGTAAATCTTTTTTTTAGTTAGCTAAGAAACGATTAGTGAATTGAGTTTAATATTTGACAAATTCTTTTGCTTGTTTAAAATTTTTTCAAAAAGCTGTTTTGGAGGCAAAACTTTCAAATCAAAATTCGTGGAGTGTTTGAGTGATCAAAGCTAAGATAAAAAAAAAAGACTTAATTATGAAAAACAAAATGTTATAGGAGTAAAAAATCTAACTCCCCTTTAGAAAATTCTGTTTAATAAGGATGGGTTTTCATTGTGTTACTCAAAACACCAGAACCAGATTTCTGAAACTCATTAAAAGAACTTTATTTAATAAAATATGTTTTCACGAAAACTGTATTAAATGTGGGTGTCATTCAAACTCTCCTTATTTGTTGGCGAGGACTTCCTATCAAAGCTGCTCACATCCAATGTATAATGCAGCACTTATTGATTGATCGATTGATGGTGATTGGAAGACTCATATTACAACAAAAAGGAAAAAAAAGGTTACAAACAAATGTAATTATTGAGTTTTCATTTAAAAAAAAATTCTAATGATTAAACTTTGAGAGGAAAGAACAGGCCAACATATTTGTTTTCATCTGTCGAGAAACTTTTGATAATATATATATATATATATATATATATATATATATATATATATATATTAATTGGTTATGGTTGGCTTGCCGTAGCTAGCGGAGAAAAACTTATGTGCGTTCAAATAAATGTCCTCATAATTTTTTTTATTTTTAATTTTGTTTTTTTAATTAATATAAATTAAAAGTATTTTAATCATTAACCTAATGCATGAAAAATATGGCGCATATAACTTGGCTCGTAAGTAGCGTGCAGCACGGGAACGAGGGGTGCACCTTTCTATGTCAAAAGTGTCCCCGCAGTCAATTCAATAATCCAACTTTGACTGCCTTTCCTATTGGCGCTTTGGAGCCTTGATGTTAACCTCTTTGATCTCACACGCTTTGTCCATGAACAATAGAGAAAAAGCGTGTCTATCTTCGACCAGTAACTCTTTGTTTCTTCTCCCTCGATTCTCCCTATAAGACCTCTGCTTTGGCATTCTCCCCAGCTCACGATTCACAACAAAGCCCCTCTCTCTCTCTCTCTCTCTCTCTCAAAGTGCAGTCATGGGGAATTGCTTGGTTTTCAAGCTTGATGGCGTGGAGAAGGAGACCGAAAAAGAGGAGTTGAGGGAAGATTTGAAGCAGAAAACCCAACTCAGTGACGGAAAGCGACAAAGTGGAGAGCATGTAATGGCGCTTGGTTTGTCATATAGAATCATCGAGCACAAAGAAGACAGTGTGAAGAGTGCTACTGGTGTGGTGTCGTCACCAGAGGAAGAGGGAGAGAAGAGGGTGAGGGTGAGGGTGGTGTTAAGCAAGAAGGAGCTTGTTCAGTTGCTGTCGAAATGCCAAGGGAACTTGGGCTCGCTGGTGGATGTCATAGGCGAGCTCAAGATTGTCTGTGCTACCGTGTCTAGTGGGCCAAGTCCTCGGCTTCTGGGTGACAGATGGACGCCTGCCCTGGAAGCCATCCCTGAGGATGTCTAGCTTCCGGTCAGGATTATTCGTCTTCAAAAGGCGATGGTATTGTATCTTCAGCAAAGCTGCACCCGCAGCTGGTTCCATAAACTCGGCTTGGGCCGAACAACGAGGTCACTGACTCTCAGTCTGTCCTCATGAGACAGTAACAAGATGTTATTACTGTTTACAACTACACTTTGCGTCACAAATGGCAATAATAGAACGTTCATGGTATATTATTGGTCATTCAAATAGGACGTAAAATTATAGTTACTGACGATATATGAATTCATCACTCTGCTCTTGTAGACAGAGCAAGAACTGCGTCCCTCGTTTACTGTACTTGATTGCTCTCAATTGAATACTAATGAGATCCTTTCGTTTCTAATCAGAAATGAGAAGTTTTAGTTTTCTACTTTGCTGTATTTGTAGAGAAAGGACCACATCATTCGAAAAGGTCACATGTTCCCCGGATCCGATCCTCTCTCCAGAATTCGGTAAGGCTTTCTATTGTCTGGCTTCAATTTAACAACAGTTCCTAGTTCCACCCATCTCTACAAGAGGCCTTCTAATCCAGGAGTCTTCTGGCTCCTAAAAAAAAGGAGGCAGGATAACAGGCCAAAGGCAAACTAAAATATGAAGTTATCTAATTTTGGGGTTAGCTTCATGAAATATTCATAGGGTGGAAGCATTACATGAATCTCCCCAAAAATTGGAGTGGGTTCATAAAACACTAGAATTAGGAGTTCATAAAACTGTCTCAATCTTTCAAGCAGTTTCATAGAACAATCACAAAGTGTTTCACTTGCCAAAAGACCTTTAAGGCCTCTTTAATGTTCTCCACCTAGGATCAGTTCACCTTGCCATGTATAATCATATGTGAAAAAAGGACCAAATAAATACAAGTCATGTGAAAAAAGGACCAAATAAATACAAGTCGAAGCCGGGGAACATAGGGACCCTTATGTTTTCGGTCAGAGCTTCTAACTACAAACATCAGGAGAACATCTTTGTTACAATAAAAAGTAATAGTGTAGACATTAGGTCCCTTTGATGAAGGCATCTTTGATAGTTGAAATAGTAACCTTTTTTACCATTTTACACCACCACAAAGGAGGAAGAGGGAATACCGTTGTTGACCCAATTCTCATGAAAACTCAGCCAATCATGGCCTTTCTAAGAAACTCTGAATTAACCTGTTCACAAGCTTTTGAGGGATCCAGTTGAAGGAGCACGGATTGTCCATGACATCTATCCAAGTTGCCGGTGAACTCACGAACTACAAGATTTGGTCCATGAACACATGCCTTAGGAGGAAGTCTCCTTGCTTTTCTCCTATAGAACGAGCAAGGACGTGCTTCATCTTATCACAAATTACCAGGTAAAGATTTTCCAACTGGTACTGCAGAGGTCAATTAGCATCACGGCTAGAGTTCTCCTCACCAGGAGAGCGGTTTTCTTCTCTTGCATTATTCATCCTTCCGACCATTACTTTTCTATTCATCTAAGGCATTCAATTTAGTACTATAGAGAATATCAAAATCCCCAAACCAGGGTCCAAATAATTTGCAGGTGGTGGCCAGACAACAGTCTTACATTATCAACTTGCAAAATCTTGATGTAGATGTCGAAAACGGCGATTTGTTTGAAATGAAATAATTTGCAACGTTCAAATTCCATTTCTGCAGCTAAATCATAAGAAACGAAAAGCGTGAACTAAACAGCACGGGATAACCTAAAATGCGTGCAGCATGTGCATGCATGAAAGTGTAAATGCAGCTCCCCTTGCACATTATTGTGGAGTTGCAAATGAAGAGGTCATACGAAGCATATATGGAAATGCATGAGAAATCGCAAGGACTTGGAAGTGAATCTTCACTGCTGCACGCGTTTGCAGTGTCAGTTCCAAGGGATTTACTAGGCAAAATTCCTCAAAGAACAGGGCATGAAAATAGACATGTCTAGAAACATGAACAGAAATTGGCATTCCATTGTTGGAAAGTTAAATAAGTGACTAGAAGAAATAAAGCAAGAGAGGATAATCCAGGGGCTTCAAAAAGGTAAAATAATCACATTTTCAAAACAAAGATTAACAAGCAGGTATTTGATATATTAGGAAAACGGAAAAAATTGAAGAATGTAAACTATACTAATGCATTTTTAACTTTTAATAACATTTACATAAAAAAAAAAGGCCTGAGATAAGAGTCTGAAAATCCAAAGATGAAAAAAGAAAAAAACTCAAGTTTATAAGAAGTCACATGCCCATTAACTATTTCACTGTGTGTGAAGTTACATTTCTTCTTCTATGACAATTGAGAAGAAACGAGCCATAAAGATATTCAAAGAGTTCAAGTCATCCACCAATACTTTAGACCTAACCAAACAAGTTCACAAAGCTTGAAGCTTCTTGTTCACTGTACATATTGATGGTGGACAAGTCTGCAGGACTGAACGCTAAAAAGAACAAAGTGGAGCAGAAACTACAGCAGCCGCTGTCTCTTTCTCGCAAGATTATCAAAAACCTGCTTGATATCTGCTGGAGTTACTGGCTTAGATGGGTCAACAGACTCCTGTATCAAGTAAACAAAAAGTCAAAATCCAATTGCTTTCAGATTTTATATATATATATATATATATATATATATATGCACATATGTGCGTGCAAATGACCTAGCACATCACTTCTTTATGAACAACTCAGCCAGGCTGAAAGCATTGATTCCTCCAGTCGCTCTTTGGAGAAATAACACGAGAACAGCAATTTCCTGTAAGCATGTACTTGTGTATTATGGATTGGTTGGTGAGGAGGAGCAGACTCAGTAAGAGGTGCGACCAGGAAGACTTGCTTCCCAATCTATGAATCTACAATAGAATCATGTGTAAAAGCTAGTCTTTTCATTAAGGATGCAGTTCAATCATAAAATGGACCCCAGACAATGGCAGGTTGGATCAAAATCATAAACAGATATGTACTATGCCTGATACATGGATTATTTAGTGCAATAAGAAACATATAATCTACAAAGCCCTGGAAGTGGACAATAAATAGAAAGCAAGTTTCAGGATAATGTACAAACCAGAAAAGATCGAAATTCATTCTTCATGTCAGCTATGCCACTAAGAATCTCGATCTGTTGAACATGATTAAGTTTATTGAGGAAATTCAGTTCTGCACCCTCTTGCTGCTGTAAATTTTCTGCCCGTTTCTGCTTTGCCACCTTCTCATATTCCTCCATGGAGTCCTCTTTGTCAATCAAATGAGCAACATTTTTCTTATCATAGAATTCCCGACAATTTCCACAATGGCAAAGCTGATCCCTCCACCCCTTTGAAAGAAACATTGGTTTCTTCTCCAGAACAAGGGATGCCTCGAGTAGGTTATGACCTAAAACACAGGCTGGAGTTTGGACATGAGGATCGCCAGTGTTTTCCTGGATCAGGTCACCATTGTTTTCAACATTTCCTTTGGCTTCCATGCCATTCTCACTTAACACTGCAACACAACCAGCATCAGTCACCACAGAATTTGATGTTGGATTTCCAGAGCAAATATCCTTCTCAGGCATCACAGAGGATGATGAACCATTTTCCACCACCATATGCCTTCTGCCAGACAGAACCCAAATTGAAGAAGGATAAAGCTTTAAGAAAGAACAACTGATTGCACAATCTTGGCATATAAAATCTGCATATATTGGCTCTCCCTCATCATCTCTAGGTATCTGTCATTCCAGCAAGTTATAGCATCAAATATAAAACTCAACCACCCTCCAAAGATACACATTGAAAAAGAACAACAGTAACAGAAGCAAGACCCAATAATTGGAGAAAAGAGATAGAGAGGTCATCAAAGATCCGTACACAAAGGTGTAAAAATTACATTACTCATAAATAACTATAATCAGAATAAACCCCTCGATATTCTTGCCACAAGAAAAATGGACAAAAAGAAAAGTGGAAGCTTCACCTAAATGAAATTGTGTATGGATTACACAGCCAAGGCCAACAACATGATACTACACTTACATAATCCAGCACTGCACCTTCCTAATGCCATGAGTTAAATTCCATCAGCAAGTTCAAGTGATACAGATCTAACAAGATGAAAATCCACTCTGCATCTACAGCCTCTGGGAGGCACACTTCTAATTTTCCAGACAACCATTTGAACCCAGTAGTTAGTGTGGCTATTTCTAGAATCCAGATTGTTAAGAAAATGAAGAATGTGACATTGGTAAAAGTAGCTCACCTCTTCAGAGGGCCCGAGACCTATGTGATTCTCATGGAACCAATCCTCACAAATGCAGCATTGGATCATCTCCACCTGCTCTACAGCATCTGGATCAGGATATGGGCGGCCACACGTGCAATAGGCACCTCTGTAGTTATGATTATATGAGTTATCCTTGTTTTCTGGATCTTTATCTGAAAACAACTTGCAGGTGAAATTTCCAAATTTTGAATTTCCACAATCACATCTGAAATTTCTTTTAGTCCACAACTCCACAACCTTAGTCCAAGAACAATATAATTAGAACGTTATCAACACTGGAATGTAATAAATAGATACTAAAAAAAAGACAGCAATTATGCACACAAGAATAAACGAATAGATGTTACTTGTATCACCAAAGCATTGACCATTTAGGCCTCCCAATAAGGCCTCAATGGCTAACCCAGAGTGATACCAAAGAGATTCTAGAGAAATTGCAAGACATGAAAGAAAAAAAAAAAAAAACTGGAAAAAGCCATTGACTGGCTAAACCAGCCATTAGAATTCAAAAGGATGGAAGTAAATGAAGGGAACATAATTCATGTGCCCGCTTGAAATGTTCTTCAACGAGGAGAACAGCAAGAAATTACCAACCACAAATCATATTTCTCATCAAATGTCTGTATATGGGTATTGACCATATATGGTAATGAAATATTTGGTAACGTATAAATTATGACAACCAAAAAAAAGCAAATCAAATAAAATAGTAGATTATGAAGATGCTAAGACACTTCCAATAGGAAATTATCATGAGATAATGCTTTCCTTGGAAATTCAAATAGAAAGAGAAGCCAAGTTAAAACTGCTTGCAAATAAACAACAAAAGGAAAAATGCCAAAGGACAATTCTAGCACTTAGGTTTAATCACGCTGTCTATCAGCCTCATTCAACTTCAGTCTACCATTTTTACATGCTGGCAACAACAGGCGACCTCGTAAATAAATTGCAGCCAAAGATGTGCTATCTATGGCCTCTTTGCAAAATAACCATTTGTGTGGCTACACAATCAAAATATGTCCACAATCAAAATGGTAAGTGGAAAATCATTGACAGTGAGAGATTTTTCCAAAAATATCTCTAACAAATCACTCTAAAAATTTTTTAGAAGGAAGAATCAATCTAATGCTTCAACATAAGCAGAAAAAATCTTCTCCCTTGCCATATGACATTTCATATTACATGCCTCTCAACCAGACGTGGGTATGGGATGTAACATGAGATTCACATGGACTAATCACAAGGACATAAAAGTTCACTAGGGAAAGAGGAACCAAAGAATAGCAATTATGCAAATAAGAAACTTCTAGACGTCCTACAAACTGTTAACAAATTGAATATTGGACAATAACAGATCTCCTCAATATAGTGACCTAATCAGAAGATACAAGAGCTGTTGTTTATCATGTGAAAATCTAACATTCCAGATTACAATCCAGCAATATGAACTTAGAAAGAATATTCTGCAGCAAGTTAGCAACATAATACCTGAAAATACATTCTTAATTTTTCAATCTGATATAAAGTGACCAAAGGACAGCATAAAGGGAAACCAATGACCACAACGACGAAGGCAACTGAAATTGAATACCTCGTGGCCATCGTGACAAGCCAAGCAACAAGCTGTGCAAACTCCAGCATTTCCATCGGGGGTACACGTGAGGCACGAAAAGATTGCCTGCCTCTTCATATATCCTTTATTATAGGTACACTCGTTGCCCTCATCGCCACCCAATACCAAATCAGCCTCCTTAAGAAAGAACAAGCGGAACGAGTAAATCAACAGGTAAAGAACTCAGCAAAAGAACAAACTGGTCCCGTAAGAGAATAGGTATTTCATATCGAAAATTGCAAAGAGCACACCAATTATTCCCGAGACGACACCAATTCCATTTCACAATCGAATTTCATGGAGAAACCGCAATGCCAAACCCATAAAAGTAGATGCCATGAGAAACACCACCAAATGAAACCCTAAAGGCCGATCAGATAAACGCGAGAAAATCATTACCAGTTCTTGCTCCTCCATTCCCTGAATGTATTCATCGATTGTTACCGTTTGCTCGACCTCATCCTGAAACGCCTCAGCCATCTTTCTCAGAAAGGTTCCAGAAACACGCAGAAAGGGCACAAAAAACGATTGAATTCGAGATGAGGGCAAGGACCAAAACAACGGTCGGTTAGAAATGGGTGGTAATCAAAACAAACCCTTGACAGCCATCTTGAAGAATGATGGGATGCCCAGCAGATGATAACTCCCCTGCAAAAGAGGGAAATTTCTGATAAGCCCCACACAGAGAGACAGAGACAGAAGGGTGGCGGGGAGGGGGAGAATGGTTGAAAAGGATTGGGATGAAGATTGAAACAAGAGGAAGACTAGGGATGCCAAAAGAAAACAAAGAGGGAAAAAGAGGTGGTGGAAAACTGTCAACTACAAGATAGAACAACCAGAAATTATGAAGGAGAGATCGAAGTACAAATGCTCATAGTAGAACGGAGGATGGGGTTTCCATTTGGGAGAGACTAAGATCTGAGGAGGGGAGCTATGTGGGCAGTGGGAATGACGTTCGAGTGCTTGTGGCTTTGTTGATGTGTCTATAAGAACAAGTCGTTTGGGAGTTCAAAAATTGAGAGGGATTGGCGGAGGGAAAAAGAAGAGGCTTCCTTCCGTCTCCCGCCACAATGTTCCTTTTTTTTTGTCTTGGGTCTCACTCACTAATGGCGCAGACTAGATCAAACATTCTGTTGTTTGTCCCTTTGGGTTTCATTGGCTCTTCCATTGTTTCTTTCTTCAAGCAAAGCATTCCTTGAATGGGAATGGTTTATCTTGCACATTTCGCCATTCTCTTTGGTGCCTTGACCTCAGTCCCTTTGTGCGAATCTCCCAGCTATTAAGTTTGGCTTCTTGATTGAATTTCTCATGCATAGCTTCGATTTCTGGCTGTGCATCGTGAAGGTCGTCCCTTGTGAGAAATGAATCTTGTATGTACACGACCTAACGTTGACCGGACCTCTATCAGATCGGACTAACAAAGAAACACTACGGGATAGTTTATTAGTTATTAGTTGAATTACTCATATCTCTAAGCATGCACGTTTTCATCAAACTAACTTTACCAATATACTTTCATTAACATACATGAAAACATGGGAATTAGTATGAAGATCATATAATATATATATGTTCATGTACCTAGCCACAAAAATGTGGTATAGTCTGGCGGATTCAGTTCATAAACTGGTCAAATCGAGATCAATCAACTAGGACCGGACCGCCAAGAGAATCCAACTATTTTCAACTATGTGAGGCTGGCGCATATATATCATTGATGGATCTTAGAGTTCTGCAAATCGAAAGATTCATGTGCACAATATGATTGATGTTTTGCGAATCGAAAGATTTTATATGTGTTGATTAATTGGAACAAAATCCCTTCAATTAAAATCTTTCTATTTATTTTAATCATGTTAGTCGACACATTTGAATTATTATCTTCGATTCTGATATTGAGGATTGGAACAGAATTAGAGTTCTGCAAAAGTGGGGCGAGTGTTTGCATCACTCACTTGTTGTAAGGAAGTAGAAAGCACAAAGGCAACATAATGGAGGAGAAAATAATATTCTTTGATATATTTATAATGGCTATATGGTAAGGTCATTCCAACATAAAAAGAAGGATAAACCTTAGTTTTTCTTTTAAATTTGGCGCTCGCCGGTTAACATATGATCAGTTGTGCTTATTCGTCAACTATAGAAAATAATATTATTTTCAAGTTTTTCTCTCTCTAGGATTAAATTACTCAAAAAGAAATAAGGTTCTTTTCTGGAACAATCGCGAAAATGAAGAAAAACTTTCAGATTATGCGACTGTTAATAAAAGACCAATTGTTTTCACGAAGAATATGCTTCAATCTCGGAAAGTTATTCTTTCGCCACAAAAATGTAAGGAATATTTTGCTCTCTAGTATTCGCTTTTGGTTTGGGGCCCATGATGTTTTTTTTTTTTTTTTTGGTACCTAATCACAGGGGTGGAGCTAAGGTAAGGCCTGCATGGGCCCTGTCGCCACTTTATTTTTTTAAAAAAAGAATCATGTAAATTTTAAAAAATTTCATTTGTTTTATATAAAATTTTTGAAAGTTATATTTCAACCTTAATCATAATATACAAAAGTTTCAAACAAAGTTGAAATTATATATTAAAAAAAGAACACTACAAAAAAAAAAGAATTTTTGTAGGAAAGCTAGTTGCTAAGCACGTGCTGACATTTGAAAAAAATAAAAAAAAAAACTGCTTGGAAAAAATATTATGATAGTTGTGAATATCAAAATGCTTCCATACCAAGTGTTTAAGGCAAGGCCATACATATTTATCATGATAACATCCTAGAAGATAAGGTCATACGCAACACAAAAACACATGATAAACAATAGAAGTGCAACACCAGAGAATCACACCATTACTCCATGTTCTATTAGCTAAAGAACCTCTTAGGGATTATATATCACAATATTTTGAGCAAGCTCATTTATTGATCTAAATTTCTAGACCATGCTTTGCATTTTTGTTCATACATTAAGTCAGTTTATAAAGTTATAAATCATTCTAGCATCTCACATCTAGAAGTAATGTTCAAAGTATTGATACGCTTGAAAAAGACGCCAGATTTTGGTATGATTCTCCATTTAAATAGCTTGTTTTAACTTTTATGCAAATGGATATTAGGAATATAGTTGAACATCATGTCCTACGATTAGATATAACTACCAATCTTAGCTTATATCATGATTGATGCAAGGAAACCAAAATTTTAAGTTCTTAATTAGCGAAAGCAAACTAGAGATCTGTAGCACTCAAATGTTGTGAATTATCACAAAATATGACCTTATTGATAGATTTTGAAATTTGTCATAATTGTGATAACTGACATATGCATATAGTTTTCAATACAAGTTTTTGTGAGGATTAAACACATTGAAATTATTTGTCATGTTTTACATGACAAGGTTCAAAGCATAGATATCCAGACTCAATCCATTTCTTCTTCAAATCAATTTCAAAGCAAGTCCATGGGCCAAGAATCATTTCAAGCACTTTAGAGAAGTTGAGGATGATTTATTCTTGGTCCCAACTTATTAGAGACTGCCAAAATGCATCTGTATATGCCAAGATCATCTGATAATGGACATTGATTGGGGTTGATTTTTAGATTTCCATTACCATTATAACAGCTTAATAATTTCATTTGGCATGTTATGTAATAGTTTTTCAACGGAGGGTGGGCGAAGCCGCCTGGAGTTACGAATTACAAGGGTAGGACAAATTGCGAGTTGTCAGCCATATTCTACAAAAATTTAGTATTTTAGTCTCCAATGCTCACGTAGTACTCCGGCTCCATGTGGCTGACGCACAGAGATTCGACGTCAGTCCTCAGAGTTTTGGGGGTTCTTCCATTTTCTATTCATTTTCTGCAGACTCTTTCGATCGCACTTGGTAAATCTCTCCCTTTCGAGCTTTCTTCCTGCCCCCATTATCTTTTCTCCACCAAAACTTTTGTGGGTGTCTTCTGTTTCTGTTCATGTCCATGGAAGGAGGAGAAGAGCAGATGGAGGTGTACTCGGTCTGGGCAATCCCACCAGAAACGGTGAGACCGAGGCTGAAAGCATTGATGGAAAATCTCAAAAACGAGTTCGGGGGACCCGAGTTCGGTCCCCACATCACCATGGTAGGCGCCATCCGCCTGAATCGGAAGGACGCGATCGCCAAGCTCGTCGCTTCTTCCGAAGGGCTCAAACCGATCAAGTGCCGCATAAGTTCCGTCTCCAAAGGAACCTTCTTCTATCAATGCATCTATCTTCTTGTTCATCCGGACGATGAGGTGAACTTTCTCTTTCTTATCAGGCGCTGCTTCGGTTTTTCGGGATTATCCTGTACAAGATTAATGCAACATGAAGTTTCGTTTTGTGATGGAGGCCATCTGACAAATAAACTGATTTTATTGCGAAGCTTGGAGTTTCTGCTTACATCCAAATGGCGTTTGAACTTTAATCAGAACTAAAGATGCATGTTAGTCAATACTGCAATCATGAAGTCTTCTCCACTGATTTAAGTTTCGGTTGGATGAGTTCATGTGGTGCTTGACTTAATTCCGCGGCGAGTTGAGGCAATATTGGTATACAATTGCTCTGATAACTGGATAAGATATCAGAAACTTGAAAATAGGGACGGGTGATTGCTCAACCTCTGATGTTTTGTCACGTTGCGGCATTTGATTAAGCTTGACAAGATTAGAAGGTGTTCATTTGCTCAAGGAGCACTGAAAGATTACAGGCTATACCTTTTTCTTTTTTTGTGATTTTGATAAAGGAGTCATAAGAAACTGTGGAAGTTGAGGAGCCGCGGGGCTAAGTAAAAGGTCCCCATTGCCTCTCAAAAGGATGGCAGCCCTCAATGATGCATTCTAAAGTTATCTGATTGCTAAGACGTTGTTGCATTGTCTTACCTCAGATAAGTTAGTATGACTTCGGACATAGAATTGTATGTCCTCTTCAAAAGACATATGTACCTGCCAAATTAGTCACAAAATTCTTTTATTTCTTGCTCAGGTGATGGAAGCTAGTCGACATTGCACTGAACATTTTGGATATGTGAGCTCAAGCCGTGAGTAGATATTTTAGTTGCTTATATATTCATTTTGTTATTATTCTGAACACCATGTGGTGAGTGGTTAATTTGAAATTTTGCTTTCAACATATTAATGCATGAATGTCGGTCACCATGATCCTCGAAGGCATTAGCAATTTAGCAGAGGTGCACATATTGAATATCTAGTGGACGTGTAGTACTGTAACAGTTTAACATGACCTATGAGCGCCATCATCTTAACTGGAGCTATTGGCAACACCTCCCCAGTAGACTCTTAGATGTTCTAATACCTAATTACGTGTTTCAAGAGTTTGCAGCTACCGGCATACAAATGAAGTCCCTGTTGGTTTTTGGTGTATATGTAAATGAAACTAAACAAATATGAGTTCTTCTGGCAAAAACATTAGAGTTGGAAGGTCATGCCTCATAGACGATAGACCATGATAAGCAATTTTTCAGGGTCATATTACACTACACAACCTGGGTGCCATAATTTGACGTTGTCAAAGTCCATGTATTCTTAAAGCTGGTGCTTGAAACTGAGTAGAAGAATCCTTTTCTGTTTCTGTAAGGAGTCTGAAATCTTTTTTATATGCTTTCAGTAAGAAAAGTGCCTGCGGTAATCAAAGTATTTAAGAAATTCTCTATGTTCACTACTTATGAAACATGTAAAATCTTCTAAGATTATCGGTGCATTGATTACAGCCTACATGCCACATTTGAGTCTTTTGTATGGAGATATCTCGGAGGAGGAAAAAGACAAGGCAATAGAAAAGGCTAAAGCCCTCGACAATGTCATAGATCAACTGGAGTTTGAGGTGTCCACTCTTGCTCTTTACAGAACTGACACTGAAGACAAAACCCTTGAGTCATGGGAGTTGGTAGCTGACTGCAAACTTCGAGATGGAAATTAATGGATTACTTCGAAGTAGAGGGATAAAATCTTCTGTAACTGAGTGTTGTGGTTGTGGCTTTCTGGTCGCAAAGAGACCTGGTCCATGGTAATGCAAGTCTCGTGCATGATTATAATAAAAGGTTGTGCCTACATGGGACTACAAGCAGTTGGGAGTTTGTAAAACTTTTTTCTGTTCTTTTTGAACAGAACCAATGACTGGATTTTATTTACTGTCATCCTTTTCAACTTCTAGAATAACTTCTTTGTCGTATCCTTCACAGAAGACTTCCAATGCTTAACCATTTCAAGAACCTCAACTTTATTTTTCCACATCATGCAGATTGATTGCCCATTCCTGTATTCGTTTCACATACTTCTATTGACAAGATCACCCTGTTCTGTGCTTCACTAGTTATTTTTCTGGTTGTCTTCTTTATCTTCAGTTTGGTTTGGTTGTTTCATGCTGGGGATTGTTTCTTGATAGTGCTCAAAATGTCTAGATTGAATTGTTCACCTTTGTTGCAAGTTTCTCTCTGTGCCCTTTTTCGCTTGTTTCACTGGACAAAAGTATAGTCTTCACTATGGAGCGACTCATTAGGCTTTTATCCTGTGAAAATGTTATTTTGTTTCTGCAGCATCTTCTTTGTATTCCACCGTACAAATATAATTGTCATGCTTCAGGCTACTTCATTTGCTTCCTTCCTGCATGGATTGCAAAGATTGTAGTTGTTACTGGAGAATGAGCGAATTCTGCTGTCAACATTTGGTTGGCACCTATTTTTTTGTGATGTGCCACTTTCAGATTTTTTTTGGTGTTAAAAACAGACCTAACTTTTGAGAAATTATAAGTAGCCAATTGAATTTATTAAATAATTCATTGGCACACGCTAATGTTAAAATATACTTAGAATGACTGTTTCACTTTTCATAATAAAAAAAAAGAGAAAATTTCTTAACAGAAGAAATTTCACAAATCGCAAGTTTTAAGTTTATTCTCAGTTTTCATCTCTCACTCTGTCTCTTCTCTCTTTCTCTTTCCCTCCACAGGTGGAAATTTTACTTCGGGTGAAAATGTAAGGAAGCTTATAAAAAAAATTGAAGTATGAAAAGATTCTCCATTCAAAAGTATTTACTTGTGTCGAGGGTAAAGAGGTTCTATAAATATGTTAATATTTTTCATTCACAAAGCTTATATTTGTAAATTATTTTATAAACTTGAGCAGATATATGGAATTTTTCAAACATTAAGTGATTCTTTACACGTAAATAAAAGTTGAACCCACTTGTAAATTTCTCAAGCTTTTAAAAGGAAAAAAAATTTGTACACAAACTTGGTAGCTTCTGTTTCTCCTGAGAACGATTTCCATGTTATGGCGTTAACAGGGAAATCCTCATTCCCGCGGTTTAACCCGACGGACATTCATGTCATTTTGTATGGAAATTTTTGGACTCAACCTTTGGGCTGGAGAGGATGAAGAGTTTATGGTCCTAATTGTTTCAGTTTGAGCCTCTCAGGATTTGATAGCGAGCTGAACCTGAAAATTTTCATCTTTTTTTTGTATCTTTGCATCCATAGTTCATGATCTTCCATTAGCTTATTCTTCTGCCAATTTACCAAAGACTGCTGTTTATATAGTCTTCATTCTTTTGTAGGCCTCAAATTCTAGGTAAGGTTCTTTCAAATTCTCATCTTCTTGTCCAATACTGACCTGAGAGCAGCTGCCAAACCCTTCTTATTCTCTTTATTCTCGGAAAATGTTCAGTTTTGTTGAAGAGAACATCATGTGCTTAATTAATGCATTCAAGCTTTTTCAGGTGAACAGGAGATTAATAACCTACTACCCAAAAAAAGGGCCAAAAACATTCCCTCTGTTCCTTATGTCGGGAAGCTAGCTTAGGTGGGGTACAGTACACTTATCAATTTGACTGGTAATTTCACCATTTACAATTCAAGAGAGTAGCACCCACATGAATCAAACATACGACATGCCTTTTATTGGACGTAGTAAACTACCTAACTAGCTGTCGGGAATGTTAAGGACTCAAATACAATCTGATATTTGATTGGAAACGAGTTCAAGTGGTCAGATTTTATAAGAAAATTTTCATTCGATGATCCATAACGAGTAATCATATTCAAATCTTGTACAAGGCTTCCTTCCCAAATCTGATGAGATATCTCATGTAAATATTTGAATCAGATAAGTTTATATACATAACTATGTCTGATCCAAATCCAGTCTCTTGAGATCTATATATGCATCATTATGGAGCAAAAAAACATGAACTGTTCAGGTTAAGCATCTGATATCACCTTCAATGGCTGCTGTCATGTACAATGAGACAGGCTGGGGTTGGTGGGTGAGATGAACAAATTAATAGCTGCATGCTGGCTCACCAATCTTAGAGGCCAATTAATGATGACAGGACCTAGAATTTACTGCATAAACCTAACAAACCGGCATTTCCAGAGAAATATTGTTCACATTGATACATGAATAATTCATTTTGTCTCTAAGTCGAAATGGGGGCGCTTGCCTTGAATTTTGATTATATAATTAAAATTCTAGAAACAAATTTCCACTTCAAACAAGAATTGGAATGAAATTTCAGTTCTAGTTTCCCTTTGTGTTTGATTGTCTGAAATTTTGACTCCGGAATTGAATTAAAATTCTAGAATTGATGAACTAAACACACACCTTAAAGAGAAATGAAAAATTTCTAAAAGTCTGCAATGATAATGCCACCCCTTAAGGTAGAATCACAATTCTGGAATTTTTTTTTCAAGAATGAGCCTATAATTCATGAATCAAAATTATCTGTTTGATAGCACAGTTCACATTTCATCAATGAGACTGAGAATTTTAATTATAGAATTCCACAATTCCGGCCTCATAGAATGGCCGATAATGGGTTCAGAGAATTGCTTCAAGGCAGGGGAAAAGGGGTGGGGTTTCGGCCTCTTCGGGGTATCTCCACAACTCTACAAGCACATGAAAGTCAAAAGATGCTTTCAAACAACTTTTGAGGGCCTTTCAATTTAATAAATTTGAAAGCCATGCTTTTTTGATACTTGGAAATCTTGTTCCGGTCTAAAAGCCAGGATCTCAAAAGAATAGTTCTAATTAGGATTTGAAAAGATCTTTTGATAAAAAGGTGAAACTTTAATAAGATGAGACCGCAATTGTTTACCTTGGATCTGAGATCAATGCGGATTTGAAGACTTTGTGTCCAATGGCGGAGCCAGAACCTTCTCGTCAAGGGGCACTTTAAGTTTAAATTTGAAACTTTATAAAGTACTCATATGTAAAAAACTAAAAACTAATAAAGTTTCTATACATATATAAAATAAATTTAGTGGGCTGGTGTGGGCAATTGCCCACACCAGCTCCAGTGTGGCTCCGCCACTGTTTGGATCTCAAGTCAAACCACTCCTCCAATCGGATCTCAGATCCACGGTTTTTACTGTGAAAGGGATTCGAAAAACCAAGCATCTGGCACCTACTATTTGTTTCGACAATGGATCTCTCTCAGCATGGATCTCAGATTGGCCTTGGATAGTGCTAAGTAACCCTTGGAGATTACCACTTTAAGAATTTAACCTCAACTTCCACACTTAGTCTCGTGCGAGAACTCACGAGATCCATGATGAACCATGGTTGGCTGCCATGGGATCCAATTAAATACTATTGCTATGAATAAATTCGATAAGATTTTGGATCAAACCTGGGTTTGAATTTGATTTATGAATAATTGACCCACAAAATCTTGAATACAAGGAGCAGACCACAATTTGGGAATGGGAAAACTAGCCACAATTTGGGAATGGGAAAACTGCAAGTGTACTCCAAAATGTGTGTATAGGTAAGGCTGGGCACTGGGCTGGGTCGCCGGTGGGTACCCGGTACCTACCCCAAATTGGGCCCTGGAAAAATGGCACCGGGCTGACCCGATTCATTATCGGGCCAGCCCAGTTGGGCTCGATAAAAATTTTAATATTTATTTTATTAATTTATGCATCTAAATATAATATTTTATTATGATTAACTACATTTATATATTCTTTGGGCATCTTCTCCCTCACAATTAAGAATAGACCACGATCCAAGGCAAACAACTCGACCACGTAAATTGTACATGTATGGCCAATATTAGTTAAGGCCACTTTGAACTTTGAGACGCAGACCACATAAATAGTCTTTCACACAAGGTCGCAACTGCTCCACGATGCAGATTAAATATCAATTGCACCCATTAAGTCGCCCAAGTTGGTCTCTTTCTCTTCTCTCTCTCTCTCTCTCTCTTTCTCTCTATTGCGGTTTGTTTTTTGCGGATTGTTTTGTACCTAGGGAACCTCTTGTCCCTAAATTTTGTTATATATTCCCATTTTATCGGCTCTCTTTCTGTATCTCTCTCTCTCTCTCTATATATATATATATATATATATATATATATATATATATATATATATATATATATATATATATATATATATATATATATATATATATATATATATATATGTTTGAGATGGCACATTCGGATGATTTTCTTTGCCACTCCAACCACAAAAACGGCTGACGAGGTGATGCATAGAGAGGGATTCGGAAAAATAGGTGTTGGTAATTTATGATGTGGAGACAAGAAGAGCATAGTGTGGAATTTCTTGGTCCATTTGGGTCGTGTATAAACACAACCTTACACCATTGACCTTGAAGACGGAAACGAAGCTAATCATATTGCCCAAATTAATTAATGAGACAAAATGCACCGAATTCCATGTCTGAGCAAGGTGACCATTCCGGTGTCATCCGGTCTCTAATTACGGCCATAATCATGCTAACAAACGGTATTATTTTCTACTTAACACGGTGACCATTCCGGTGTCATCCGATCTCTAATTACGGCCATAATCTTGCTAACAAATGGTATTATTGTATACTTAACACGGTGACCATTCCGGTGAAAACTTGCCGTGAGAGGTAGGCCCTCAATCTTTATTGACAACAAATGAAATATTTACTTGTAAAAAAAAGAGTTCAACTAAGGATGAGCGCATGCACGAGAACCAAAAGTTACTGATCCACTAGTTCTGGAGCTTGAGCTCAATGAAGGAGTGGGTCAGGTCGTCATAGTTTTCATCTCAACATTGCTGCTTCAGAAGGAGTTGGCACATTAACAATATTTCCAACCTTTGGATAAACTTAGAAGGGAGAGCACACACCACATGACGGGTAGGAGTAAACCAAACTCGAATTCAAAAAATACATTACATAATTAAAAATTTCAATTCTTTTAATGTATTTTTTTTTTTTCAATTAGCTGGGGTAGTGCCACGGCCTAGGCGGGCCCCCCTCCCTATGCCCCTAATCTCGGGTATCTGCATGCTACCATTTGTAGTTTAAAAGAGCATCACGTATGGGGATCGAACTAAAAATGCATCGGATTTTCTTAGCCTCCATTTTATAGATCAGATTCAATCCTTTAGTCCGTCGGGTTGTAGTTAATAATGACAAAGGATGCCCCTGCAAGACAAAATGGAAAAAATGAAAAAAAATATTATTTTTTCCTTTTTCTTTTTTGAGAAAGATGAAACTACCTTGGGGAAGCAAATAAATTACTTGAAAATGAAAAGAAAAATATGCATTAGGGAATCATGACAGTAGGAACACTTTGTGAGTGTCAAATGAATCTATTCCAAAGATTGAGACAGGTTCGCCAAACCGATCAGCTTATCCCACTTCCCAGACGTTGCTTGATTTGATTTGGAAATGGAATAAGATCCAAAAACTTAAAAAAAAAATAAAGAAAGCTGATTATCATATCCAAATGTTGACATGTATCAGGTTTAGATATCCACACAATGGGATATTATCCGATTCCAATTGCTTGAACTCGGATTACGTCTGGACACCCACATCCCTAATCACCCGATTGACTCGTTGGACCCAACGAATTAAATGGGTCAAAAACTTTACCAAATCTGGCCTTACAGGAAGGAGCACACTGATAGTTCTACCCAAACTGACTTCATAGACTTAGCTTTCACTCTTAGCGCGCCTTTACTTTTCAATCTAAACGCTAATATTCTCAAAGACTTTTTGTCTTTCCTTTTCTTTTTCAGGATTCTCTTTTACATTACCAATGATCCAGGCGCAATCACTCCTTTGAATATTTTCGTGGACTTTCTGCTAAATATGTTGGAGAGTGTCTCACTTTCAAGTGAAAGTGGGACTAATTATCAACATTAAATTAGTCCCTCTTTCGGTTAAAATTTGACCTAATTTTGTAAGTAAGTAAATAACCGTTATTCTCACGTCATATGTGACGTTCAAATTTCAACCTAAGTCTGTATGGATAGATGGCTAAGCTCATCATCGTGAGGTTGGAGAGAATTAAACCCAATGGATCAAATCAGCGTCGCATCGACTCGTGCCGGCCGAAGCGCTTCGTCTCAACTCGTGATCCGAAACGATACGAGCATGTTTCTGGGTGAGCGAGAGGTATTATCTCACCGCCCGAAAAAGGCCCGAAGCCCCCTCCCATTCCCCCTGTCCCTGAGGTCCTGAGCTGCGTCGGTATCAGCGATAGCAGCGGTGCACCCTTCAACTTGGATGCCGCGTCCTACTGCCTTAAGACACAAGAACATAGCGCCCACGGGAATCAAACTAGAGACTTGCCTTAATACAGGCCCCTAGCTCGACCAACTACGCTATGCCCCTTGAAGCACGGACATGTTTCAAAATCAACATGTTTCCTATGCTTTAATTTTTTTTAATTAGCTTAATTTAGCTTCACTCATATTTTAGTTTCCAATACAAGCAAAACGTATTATGATGTAAATAAAGCCGTAAATATTTGGTATGGAGCTAGTAGCCTTTGTCCTCTTTGTTAGAAATAGAATGCTGTTCACTTGAAGTTTCAACCGTGCTTAATATAACAAATAGTTTATCTGAATTCGGTATGAACTGTTTATATCCACATGAAAGGCGTTTGGTAGGAGGAACACTGTATTTTTTTTTTTTTAATAATGTCTCAATCTCAAAGGTTTTACCTGTTTAAATGGAACCATAATGCTAGAACAAAAATACCAGGGATTAAAGTTTCATGATTAGTTTATCATATAATTTGTTTGGATTTTTGAGTCTTAGTTACACTTGTACGTTAGAATTTCACGTTTTCAAACATGGCCGCAGAACATTTGTCTTAAAGAACTTGCATTTAATGAGCAAAAATATTGCTTCTTGCCCAATTGGGTTTGTTTTTTGGTCAAAGCTCATTTATTAGTCATATATATGCATAGTCGTAAATAACGTCTTGAAGTAACGGACAGGTTTTTCTAGGTTATAATATAACGAGCTTGAAAAAAATAAAAAAAAGAAAAATATCGTAAATTTTTAAAATTTTTAAAAAATTTAAAAAAATTAAAAATAAGACAAAAATAAGACAAATGAGAAACTAATAACACAAATAAGTAGATTTGTAATAAATAAAAAGTAGAAAATAAAAAAACTGTTTGGCATTAAAAAAAACTGAAAACAATGAAAAAATAAAAAAATTAAAAAATGCAAAAAGTGTTTTTATTTTTTTTTCAATTTTTTTAAATTTTAAATAATTTATTATTTTGTTTTATATTTTTTTCAAAAATAACACGTTTTCTGTGACTATGACGACGTCAAAGTAGAACACGGGGTGACATGGAGTACATGTACACGCAACAAGTACGCACTAAAAGAGGGTTGAGTTATTTTAGAATTTTTTTATAAAGTAATGAATTTTTTTACTTTTTTTTTACAATCTAATTTTTAAAACTTTTAAAAAGTTTTCGCATTTATTTTAATAAAAATATTTTAGTCATTACACACTCCCGCGGCGGCGGGGTGCATGCGCCCGTTGAAAAAGCGTCGCCACTCCTTCCTCCGTTATGAGTCTCCGCCATTTCCGACGGTAAATTTTCACATGGAATTGTGACGTTAATGGAGTCAAAGATTTAAATAGGTTTCCAGGAAAGCGGCCAGTTCTTCCTCCGGTTGACCACGTCATCAGGCTTGGCGGCCGATGTCACGACTGACTCATCCTGACCTCACGGAATTCCAAGTTAATTGGGAATTGGCCGGCGAAGTCGACGCGGAACTTTCAGTTAGCGAACAAATCAAACACGATCACCTTTCAAATACGTATAGCTGCTTAGTTTGAGTTACGTGCAGATAAGAGGTTCAAACAGGGCGGACGAATTTGTATATTTCTGAGTCCGAATTCAATTCCATCTTCCAGATAATGCAGAATTGTTATTATTTCAAAAAAAAAAAAAGCAATGATAAGTATGTTTGTCAGATTACATGAAAAAAAAAATTAATAAAATACAAAAGATTAATGAGGGTTGGAGGGAAGGATACTTTGAAGAGGTTGAAGTTTCTTTCCTTAGCTATAGGGTTTGGGGTTACTTCGAAACTTGAGTCAACACTTACAGTTACTTCCTTTAACTATAGAGTAGCGTCTGCCATCGTTTGCAGTACAAAGGAACAACACCGGTGGAAAATGAACGGCTGAAGTTTCTTTCGTTGGCTATAGGGTTTGGGGCTGCTTCAAAACTTGGGTCAACACTTACATTTACTTCGTTCAACTATAGAGTAGCGTCTGTCATCGTTTGCAGTACAAAGGAGTAGTACCGGTGAAAAATGAACTGATGATCGGATTTTTTCTCCGACCAACTAGCTACTCTATGCCCATTGAGGCAATTAATCATAGGTGGGGAAAATTTAATTGTAACCAAATTCAATTAGTTGGCCAAATCTTTTTGGAAGAGATTAATGTAAGTCTAACCGAACTAAAAATTACGATTTTTTAGGTCAAAAATTGTGACGCAAAAAATGAAAATATATAGAATAATAAAATAAAAGAGCAAAAGTTGAAAAATGAAGAACCACATAATTTGTTGCGCATCCCCGTTTGATTCCGATCATGTTGGTTCCGATCAATTAAATCCAATTTAGGTCTATTATAGCATCAATCATAAATAGCTAGTTAGGCCATTGTTGCTGCTACACTGTTTAAATTATCCAAATATAAAATGTTTTTCTAACATGATATTTTCAGCTACTAGTAGGATAAAATACTCTTCCTAGTGATATTTTCCTATATTTGACACATATGTTCTCTAAGAATAATTGAAGATTGTCTATGCCATGGAAAAGAGTTTCATCTTCAAACTTGATACTCATAGAGCTCGACTAACTTGTGATTTGATATTAAACTCATTGATTTGGTCTATGCTAGTTGCCCCCACTGACTTGGTTCTAGTAAGGAAAAGTTAAGTTTTAGACTTCTTAGCCTTCAACCTTACCGAGTCCAAGCTCACATCTGCATGCCCTTTACTGAGTCCAAGCTCTTGTTCTGAATTAGCCAGAGCAACCACCATGGCCATTCAATGTGCTGGGTCCCAACAGGTTGGTGACTTAGCCCACAAAAGTTATGGCCCTGAGTACGGAATCTAATAAATTGTTCGGTATGCATGAGGCCGCTCACATGCATGCAATATATGGATTCAATGGTTTCCCTACAGATCTATGGGTGTAGTGTGCAAAAAGCTAGAACAATGTTTCAAAGGGCGTAGCATAGCTGATCAGGCTGGTGAGAGTGAGTTTGGTCTTGAATTCAATTCCTTTAACCGCTAGTCATCTCGACTTCAAATAACGTCAGTGCAATACTCTAGTTAAAGATGTACCATATGTCCATCCAGATCACGAAGCAGTCATAGATTCGAAGGACAAAAACAAAAAAAAAAAAAAAGGAAGGATTCAACTCTTTTTCCAGGGGCTTCTACTCACCCTAAAGTAATAAGGTAGAGCAATAATGTGACGTGACAAGATATCACCTGAATTTGTGAGGACGGTTGGATTACCTGCATGAATTAGGCGGACACATTCACTGACATTAAAGTATCAACAAACAAAGAAGAACTATACAAGTAAATTATATATTTATTTTTCATGGCGGAGCAAGAAGCAATTTGATTGCACAAGGCCTGCTGCAGTGTGTGAAAAGAATCCGATGCCAACCAAATGTTAAGTTAGACATGCCCGAATCTGCTGATCCAAAGTGGGACCTGTGATCAGAGATCATGTGATGCATGTATGGTGTGTTTGACTCGTGAAGCAATTAGGTGTTAACGACAGACATTGTCATCGATATCTCGGATGCTCGGTCATGAGATGAAGTGTCTCGGACATTTTCTCTCGGCCTTGTGAACGAAAACGGGGCTGACATTAGAAATGTGAGACTAATTTAAAGATTTACTATCAAAGGGTTTCATTTTTTTAAAAACTTCACCTACCAGGTGATGCCAAGTCTAAATTTTCTCGTGGATGAGGGGCCTGACTTGATCCACCAGGATAGGTGGTGGGCAATAAGTTCTTCATAAATGAGCTCTTGTGCCATGAACGAATCTTGCCTCCAGCTCACGGGAACAGCTAGATTTTCTCTAAACAGCAGGCAGGATGTTCAATACAATTTCTTGGATGGTTCTAGGAAATAAATGAACATGATCATTGTGGTTATCTTTAGCCATCGAGGTCTCAACCTTACTAGTGATCTTTATTTTGACTTCTTTTTTTAAATACAGTATTTACTCATAAGGTCATGCACGTTCAACCCAGGCCCCATTTCTTGGGGAGCATGCATGCTCATTAGATGATGTGTAAGATTCCTTATTACCATTAAAAAACTCTTAGCTCAATTATCATAAGCTAAATACAAGTGGACCAGCCATGATTTATTATTGTTGTTGTTGTTGTTATCTTGTTGATGTTACTAATTTAGAAAGTCTTCTAAACAGACACCAGTTTTGAGGCATGTAACATAACTGGTCGGATCTGCAGACTAATGAAAGTTTGGTCAGTGTTTTTTACTCTTTTAAACTGCAAATGGTAGATGCACAAGATTTTAGTTGATATGTGTATTGCTACCCACCCAGGTCTTGAAGCAACCCAAAACCCCAGAAAGCAGGAGGAAAAGGAGGAGGTGGGTGCGCTCTTTGTCAACCCAGGCCTCCAAGATGGGGTCAGGACTCGAGTCTGCGCCCGACCAAGACTGTTTGTACTAGTAGTAGACTACATTTTATTTCTTTTTCCACTCCTTTTTGCTACCAGGCCGAGCAATTACATACGTTAGTCAATTTCAGATTGCCAATTTGGTTTAACTTTAAACATTGAAAAACCTAGGGAAATGCGTGTTTTGCTTTTCAAGATATTCTTAGGCCAATTGGAGCAGTTTTTTCTTCACTGCCGTGTGAGAAAAAGCTTGTAAAGTAGAAAACCCAGTTCTTTCCCCATTAAAAAGTTTCTGTGGTGTCTGTGGCAATGGCGATTACCCAACATAGTTAATGGACTCAACCACCAACTCAACCTCCCCTTTTCCTTGACCAGTAGCTCGTTTATTCTTTTCAGCGTCGTAATATTTCTCCATGGCGACTAATGCTTTCGACCTTCCGAACTTAGAAGTGTGAAAACGCCGGGCTTGGCCCCCCATCCGAATTGACAGGAAGGGAACGAGTCAGTGGTTTTCAAGTATAAATAGAGAGGCTTCTACTGCAGAGTTTTGTCATCCAGAAGTACTCCTGTTCTTGGCCTCGAGAACTCTTCCTTGCTTCAACACACCAAGGTATGGCCTCTTGCTCTTCTTGTGCTGTAATCTTCTTCTTTGATTCCTGTAATTGGCTGCTAGTAGACCCACTTTCTGGTTTCTGTCAACAAATTTTCTCCTCCGTTTTGTGATCTTCGATGAAAATTTTGCTTCAATGTTTTTCGTTTCTCTTTGCTGGTTTTTATGGCATAGCCTTCTCCACGAACAAACTGTTCGTTGGTCCTTATGCTCGAGCTCTTTATAAGAGTCTGAACAAGCTTTCTGTCGAGTGATCTCCCTCTTGCTAGTCTAATCTGTCTTTCGCGCTCTCTCTTCAATGGTACTTAATTTTTTCATGTGCTTTTTAGAGAGTTCGATGGCCGAGATTTCTATGAATGGATCCCATGCTAAGCCGGCAACCAACGGCGTCAGCGATGAGCAGATCAGTCGGATGGAGAATGGGAATCACTCTTACCCTCAGGAGTCTCACTCTGGATCATCAGGGTGTTATCTCTCGGTTCAGTTTCTGCAGAAGGTAAAATTTGATCTCCTGCAAATATTTTTTCTGCATCTGCTTTTTAATTCGCTGCAAGCTCACCATCCACCAGATCCAGCAATCTTCCCATGGTATCATTTATTTTTCTGAAATTTTCTGCACTTTCACCTAATCTTCCATGCAATGCTTGGTGGAATTTATTGAACCATTTATGACTCGTCGCGCTTCATTAATAGCCTCATGCTCAAGCTATTGCATATGCTCTGTCTTCTTTCCCTTGCTAAAAAGGAAGAAATTCAGAAGCACCCCAACTTCTTTCCTCCAAAAATATATCCAGATGTTACGGTCTTTGAATGTTGTCCGTATCGGTATTTGAGCCTTAGCTTTTTACCGAGCGATACAGTGAACTGAGATGTGTCAGCCTTTAAAAAAAACTAAAATTTCCAAAGTTAGTATGGCAAAGGAGGGGCCAAAAAGAAAAAAAAAAGTAGAATACCAACATTCTGCAACTTTTGTTAAAGATCTCGGGCCGTATCGTCTCGGCCACTGGCCGATACGTTAACCATATATAAATGCTTTGGGGTCTTCTTCTTAGTTTAGAGTATATCCAGCTGTAGCCTTGAAGCAAGAGATTGATTCTTGCGAGCTCCAAACTCGTGACGCGTCATTTATTGTGGGAGCCTTCATCGTTGAAACGCTGAGAAAGCCGTTCAACCAAGCTTTCTATGATCAATTATCATCCTTATCGGCTTTGAGAAACGAGTCAACAACTACAGTCTTCGTCTTCCTCAAGACTTAAACATGTGCACGGCTCTCATGCCATGACCAATAAATTGCTTATCGTTTTTTTAATCTCTGTAGATGATATGTCGTCAGTTTGATTTTGGTGGGTACTGTTTTTATGCACTGTAAATGCTCAAGGTGAATAGAATATCATATGATCACTGAGCTTGCACAGATGTAACTCCTCGTAATTTGGATAACTAAATTAAATACCAAGAGATTCGATTCAATCGAATTCGGTACAGCCAAGTTAGAGAACCAAAATCAAATCCCAACAGTTAGATCCTTGTTCTTGGCAGCTCATTTCTGAAAGTAATTCTGCTTGCTTGGATGACCTAAACGAGTCCCGGTTCTTGCATGGTTGCGACATTCGAGTTTTGTTTTTACGATCGAAATATAAAGCTGGCCTACTTCTTGCTTCATCTTTATTCATAACGACAAATCAGTAGTTGTTCCATCTGTTCACTGAGACAAAAATGAGTGTTGTTTTATTACGCTAAGAAAGAGAAAGGGAGAGGGTCGGTAACGATGATGATGCTGCTGGTGATGCCGGAAGAAGAGGGTGGGAGTTGATCAATAATTTGCCTGAAATTTTTTCTGTACGTGCAGATAATCGCGGAGGTGTTTGGAACGTACTTCTTGATATTTGCGGGGTGCGGGGCAGTGGTCATTAACAAGAGTAAAGAGACCATCACCTTCCCCGGCGTTGCCATCGTCTGGGGTCTGGCCGTCATGGTCATGGTCTACTCCGTCGGCCATATCTCCGGCGCTCATTTCAACCCGGCCGTCACCTTCGCCTTTGCAGTCTGCAAAAGGTTTCCATGGAAGCAGGTAAAATTATCTACACACATGTGATATATACATAGTAAGCTTGAGTAAGAGATGAAAACCAAACTACTTAAATTTGTATTAAAGATGATGTTAAACTAAATGTGAATCTCTTAATGTATTTATAAACATTAATTTTATATAAATCATATTTTATTTCAAGTTGTTTTGTGAAAAAATGAATTGGTCTCTTCTACTTTCAAAAGTTTTATGTTTTAAGAGCTGATTATTTTTTTATTATTGAAAAACATAATTAAGGTAAATGAACTAACTTAATATATGTTTCTCTCCAAATCACTCTTATGGTCATGGTCATATCTATAAAGTTAGATTGCAGAAAAAATACTTCGATAAATTAATTATAATGGATCTGAATTTTGCCTTGCTCAAGTGATCTTGTTATATATATATATAATTCATTTACCATTTTTGGAGGGAACTAATTAGGTTTAATTTACAGGTTCCTGCTTATTTTGCGGCACAAATGGTGGGAGCGACCCTGGCGAGTGGAACGCTTCGTCTGATGTTTGGTGGAGGCATGCAGCACTACCCTGGCACACTCCCTGCAGGGTCGAACATACAGTCCCTTGTTCTTGAATTTGTCATCACCTTCTACCTGATGTTTGTCATCTCAGGTGTTGCCACTGATACAAGAGCCGTAAGTCAGCCTAACCACTACTTGCTTTTGTCATGTCACAAATTTCAATTGTTCAATTCCAAGTCTTATATATATATATATATATATATATATAACTTGGGAATCTCTTTATTTTTATGTCATTTGGTCATGAAAAAATTCTTTACTTGACCAACTCTTTGTTTTTTCAAATTCTGTTCATCTATTTCTAAGTTTCTAATTATTGTTGGGTTCCTCTTTGATCTTCTTAACTGCAGATTGGAGAGCTTGCAGGAATTGCAGTTGGGGGCACCATCCTATTAAATGTGATGTTTGCAGGGTATTGATTGGAGGCTTCCTTGTCTATAATTTCCTTCCTTGTTTCTCAATCAAATAGTCTAGCTATGGGCCTGGGTGGTAGGCCCTCTTGTGCTGGGTTAAGTCTGGGTCAGCTGGGTCCAGTTAAGCCAACTCAGCCGAGCTTGGGGGCGCACAGGGGCCATGGTCACCTCTCACATTTTGAAAAAATAAAATTTACCAATTAATTTTTCAAAAATGTGAGTTGGGCCCTTGCATCTTTGAAAAGGTGTTGGCCCCTGTGAAAAATTTTGAAAAATTATATTTCATCTCTTATGACAGTTCGGCTGACAAAAATCCTGGCTCTGCCCCTGCACCCATGTGGACCAAACGACCGCCTTAATGGCGGTGGTGTTTCAATTTGCCGGGTAGGTGTGGCCTAACTTCTGTGTGTTCCTCATTAACGCAGGCCTATTTCCGGGGCGTCGATGAACCCGGCGAGGAGTCTGGGTCCGGCTATAGTCGGGAACCAGTACAGGAGCATCTGGGTCTACATAGTGGGTCCGACCTTGGGCGCAGTCTGTGGTGGATTGGCCTACAACCTGATCAGATTCACCAACAGGCCCCTGCGGGAGATAACCAAAAGTGGTTCCTTCCTGAAAAGCTCGGGAAGAAGCGGCTCTCTTTGATTAATTACCAAGTCCTTCTGCTTCTCTTTCTATATATATATATATAAATATTACAGATGTGTGATGTAGATTAAGTCTGATATATATCTAGTAGCATGATCTGTAACCGGAGAGTGGGAAGGAGAAGTTTGTCTTAAATCTTAACGTTCTGATGTAAAATATGAAATGAGAGTTCGAGTAATGGCCTCATTGTTTGGTCAATTGGTGCTTTGCCCTTGATTTCAGGCAAGATTTACTGGTTCTTTTCACACACATATTCCTACTTCTTAAATGCTAAAGCTTCAAACTTGAATGATATATATTCTCAATTTGGCACTAGTTTACCCCGGTTGGACTTGTAGCATAGTTGGCTGACTCTCCGAGTTGGTTCGGGAATCGCACGAGTAAGCTCGGATCACTAGAAAACCTGGGCACGGTTCGCTCCTAACTTGGCCCGACTCGCCCAGACTTGGCCCTAACTCGTTCGATTCATAAAACTTGATCGAATCAGGGAGTCAACTCACTGATCTAGTAATCAAGTCATCTGCTGATCCAAATCCGAGTCCAGGGTTTGCCAACTATACTTGTATGCACATGCACATATGAGTTTAAGCTTGAACCTGAACGTTCCCTTTTTATTTGCATCTCATGCCCCGAAGCTGACTCCTGAATGAGTCCAGGTCCGGTATTAATAAGCAGATTCAAACCCAGCTCGAGAGAAACAACAATGGGGAATAAACATCCTTCATGTATCCACATAGGAAATTAAAATGGGAACCGAAGCTAAATTATTTAATTTCTTATGCTTCCTCTAATTATAATTTGATAAAGCATAAAAAAAGCTTAATTATCACGGCCTTATGTAAATGGGTTGTGCATATTTTCTTGAAATGTTACATTATGGTATGTGGTTTCGCATTTGGATTTGAATCCGATTTCGAACGGCTGTGCGGTTCGACAAGAATTTGAATCTGAAAATTTGGACATCGGATCTCAAATTAGCCAGGCTTGTTTGGGCTCTCAGCCTAAGGGAATCATAATATCTAAATCAGATCGACTTAAATCCAAATCCAAGTCACGAGACACCAGATAAGCTCGCTCCATGCTCGTAAACTTGAAAATTTAAATATATCCTTGTTATCCATAGTAAAGACCATGTACTTAATTACAGTTATATATATATATATATATATATATATATATATATATATATATATATATATATATATATATATATCAGAAAACGTTTAAGAAAAACACATTGAAAATAGTAAAACAGGTCATCTGAATTTTAAAACCGAAAACGAAAACAATTGTTTTTTGGCTTTTTTTTGTTAATTTTTAATTACCAGATTGTCACTTTCATATTTCTCATATTTTACTTTTAAGATTTTGGCTACCTGTCTCTGTTTTTCCGAAAGATTAATTATTTTAAGATTCACTGAATGTTTAAAAAAAAACAACTTTGTCATTTAAAAAAATAAAAAACCTTGCTGTTTAAAACCGGAAAATGATATTTATTGTTATGGTGGAAAATACGCGTAAGAAAACCAGCTTGAATGTTGCACCAAAATGTCCCGTTGTTGGTTTTGAACTGTGATGTCCCATCAGAAAAGTCGCCGGAAAATTCTTTCTTCTTCCACCAAAACCGGCGGAGACAAGCCATCTCATTTTGACAGGCCTGCGCTGCATAGGCCGGTTCCCATGAATCTATTAGTTCGATCCAATTTGTCCAGCTCTTTAGTTATTTGTCTTCTTGCCAGAAGCTTCTGTTAGTTACAAAGAGATGGGGCGGAAATCTCGTATCTTTCATAAAAAGAGATTAGAGCTGATCTGGTGTGTTCCTTATCAAATCATCCACACCAAGATCGTTGGGATCAAGGAGCATCTCTAATGGCAGCAACTGAAGATTCATGTAAATCCCTAAAAATGTGTTTCTATCCTATATAATGGGGTTTACCCATGATGTAAAGATAATGAGTGAAAGTATGAAGAAGAAGACTTTCCCCTTTCTCTCGTGGATGTAGGCTTCAAGCCGAACCACGTATATTGCTGCTCTTCCTCTTTTTATCTCAGTCGCACCCTTTCTTTTCCATTATACTTCTTAACAGCTTCCCACAGGCGCACCGCTCCTTGTATCTTTGCGCATAAGCACCCTTAACCGGGTTTGTCTTGAACTAAATTGAATTCCAAAGTCTTCAAACTTGGCCGGCTGCCTCCATGGATTACAGTCTTCTGGTTTATCTCCATCAAAAATCGTAGTTGAAAATCTGTCTATCTACAAAAAAGGAGAGAATCTGCTGCAAAAGCCATTCTGAAAGAAGAATTGGGATGTTGGGATACGGACGAACGAGGGAGACTTGATCTTCTTAAGGTGATGTTGAAACTAACATATACAGACATATGGAATCGTATGCCCGCAGCGAAAACTCATTTATATTCCCACAGACATTGAAAGTTGTTGAAACTTTGGAAAGAAAATCCAAAACGACTACTGGACCGCAAATCCCTTGTCCCGTTGATAGGGTTTGGTTAAATTCTGTGATTTGGATTTCTAGAAACAAGCCGTCCTGTTTCTGGCAATATTGCAGGGACAGAAGAGGGTTTCCAGCATAGATTGAAGCTATAAGATACAGACCCTAGAGAGTCCGTGTTTGATTCTCGAGGAGCAGTGGCGGAGCCACATGTGATTTGGTGTGGGCAATTGCCTACCCTTAGTTATGGATTAGTGTCCCTCCAGCCAAAATTTCTAACTCCGCCATCGATGGGAAGTATCAAAATATTGTTAATGTACAAGATGTGCAATCCATGCGAGGGCATATGGAAATTGAAAGAATATTATGTTCTTGGAACACAAGCTTTTGCAACACCAGAGCACACCATGTTGTTATTTGAGGGCACATTGTACAGTACTTCCAGCATCTACTTGTTGGATCTAGACATAATGTCCAAAATCAGCACATAAATCTTTCCTCAAAGGAAAACATGGTGTTTTAGATCATGTATTTTAAAAACATGTACTCCAATAATATAATGTTCTTCTCATCAAACACCCTCTTCCTGTCCAATTTGTGTGTGTTCCAAGAATCGAATACACATTGGAAGAGTCATTTCCAGCCACTAAATTAGCTCCTCAGGATTTGCACAACACTTTCCTGTTGCTAGAAACCCCTTTGTTTTTGCTCATGTTCCCAATTTGGTAGTCTTTTCCTAATTTGCAATTGTTCCATAAAAACTTAATGTTTTATTACATATAGGGCGGAGCCAGGATTTCTTTTAAGGGCGGGCCAAACAGTTTAACCTCGGAGCCGGGTAGGGTCAAATTGAACCCGAGTTTAAAAAATACATCGCAGAACTAATTTTTTTATTTATTTTGTCAATGTATTTTTTTTTCAAATAGTTGGGGTGAGGCCATGGCCTAAGTCCCCTCCCCCCCTCCCCTCCGCCCCTGATTACATCAATGTTAAACCAAGCTCTTCTCGAATTTTAGGAAAGCAAAATGAGCATTTTATCCTATTGCTCGTTGAGAGACGAAGCCCCCATTGTTTCCCTATCCTTTCAGGCTGCAAAGCTTGCTTTTGGTACCTCATGATGTTGCTATCACTATGCTTCAACTTCTTATCAGCGATCATCTTTTTTGTAGTATAGGGAGTTGATGTTACAGAAGTGAATGATTTTTCATTTAATTTTTTTTTCTCTCGCTCTCTCTTTTCCTCCCTAGTTTTTTCTCCGTTTGGTTTCATTTTCCTCTGTCAACTTTATTTTTCCCTAATGTAGTGCTTATTCCATAGTTTGTTGCCCTATGACGTATTTGGTTTGTGAACGGTCCGTGAATCTACCTCCATTTTGCGGTAGGCTTATGAAAACTCTGATAGTGTTCATACTGCCAAACGACCTTATATAAACTATAATTATAGGAGAAGTAATTCCTATTAGAAAGGAGAAAATTTTGACAAGTTCTTGATCTTGTCCCTTATGCCTATGAAAAAAGACAAGAGTAACAACACCAGCTAATAATTTACAAAACTAACCCCACATGACCATCATTTTTCGCTCTAACTTCCAGGGGCAATCCCACTATATTTTGATGAGTTAGGTATCCTAGTATGACGGCGCAACGAGTTGAGCCAGCTCGAGTTGGACTCAAACTCAATCACTAAAATTTGACTCGAATTTGATTCATTTATAAACTAACCGAGCTCGAGTTCAAATGTACGCTCGAAAAATTAAACGAATCGACTTCGAACTGTCAAAACTTGACTCGTTTAAACTTGACTTGGCTCGACTACACTATGAAGATTGAATTGTTATGACAAAAATAATTAAACGAGTACAATTGCGCGAGTTAATCATGTTAAAAGAAACGAGACATACTCAACATAAAAAAATTAAGCGAGCCAAATTCGAGCTCCACGGTGTATCGTTGAGTCAAGCTTGAGCTTGTTTTGTTGAGTTCGACGTGAGTTTGAGCTTGGGATTTCCTGAGTCAAGAGGTGAGCCAACTCTAGTTGGACTCAGCTTGTGTCCAGCCCTTGATCTTACTGAAGGAGGCACATTGAGGCCCGGACTAACAAGCAATCTGTAGAAAGGAAGAAAATAATTGAAAATTTTTCTTTGTAGATTGGTGTTGCAAAAGTACGTTTGTATCAGATGGCGAATAGATTTGATTCATCAGTGCAAACATGGATGCCGTGTTATACACTGTGTATTATTTTAAAATAGCATTGAAAGTTTTCCTATTTGAGTTTTTTTCATATAGTTTTCTCTTATTTAAAAGCATGTTTACAATATTTTGCTGATTTACATATAGCTCATCCAACTTAATCATTGAATTGGCTGATTTATCACTAAACTTGATTTATTTATTAAGTTTTGCATATTTCACAAAAAACACGTTTACATTTTCAAGGAGCAACAGAAACATGTTAGATACTTGAAATTTGTACTCTATTTACTTAGCCTGTACATGTCATAAATAGGCAGTTAAAATTTTTGTGAAACTCATTTTTTTGTTTGTTGTTTAATAAAAAAAATTACGCATATGTACGTACAAAAAAAATTAATAACCGATACATACAAAAATTATGTGAATAATCTATCTGCAGTTTGATTGACTTAAAGAAATGTTTATAATGACATTCAAAAATATGATATCCAAGGAAGTTAATTTTGGGAAAAGGAGAGGAGTGATACCCCATAGATGCCAAAGCTTCTCTCCTATTTTTCCCGGTTCTTGGGGTTTAGGGTTGCTTCGAAACTTCGGAAATTTGTACTCTATTTACTTATGAAATTCAAGGATCACCACATTGTGAACATAACTTGCAAATGACTGCTCTAAGAGATGTTTGGTAGCACTAACAGTATGTTATTATTTTATGTATCTGTATTCATAAAACACAATTTGAAGTATTGCATGAATCTACCTCAATCTTTTATACAGATATCTAAAACAATAATACACGGTTAATATTGCCAAACAACCTTTAAGGGGCAGATTTGATCATGTAAACAATTTCTCACTGTTTCATAAATCTGCCCCAAAGATTGGAGCGGATTCATGAAAAAATCATAACACTATTTTTTCAGACAGATTCATAAGAAAGTGATAAACTATTATTGTATGCTGTCAAATGTCCCTGATAACATGAACATTGTGTTAATGGTCCACGAATCTGTTATAAATGCTCTGATGGATTCCTGGAATACCATGTTATGGGACACTAATACAATGTTTTTATTACCAAATGCACCTTCTAAAACAATGGCACACCCGGACTAAAGTCTGAACTATATGGTGCTCACTGCTCATGAACTAATTAAGTCGAACTAGACCGAGGTAGCTTGAAGAGTGAGTTGTATGCGCCACTTGGTGCATGCAAGAAATATACGCCAAAAAAAGGGGGTAGGAGTAGGGGATCCTGCTGATCGAATGGACTCGTGCTTATTTTGGTTGTCAACAAGTATAATCACTTCATGGTTTGAGATATTAGAATAGAGTAAGATTCCATGTCTTCCATTACTGTTATCCATGTTATTGTTATTTTAAACTTTCTCATTTCTTTTCAATGAGTTGTTTTAGATGCCATAAGTTCTTCAACTATTCACTGCGTGCCAATACAAGGAACTAAACATCAGTAGTTCATTAGGTACTAATGGTATTGTCTTGGTTCATGTTAGTAAAATTTGGGAACACCTTGGTACAAAGCAAGGTTTTCCTTTTCAGAGGTGTTGCACTAAGAGGACCAAGAGTAATATAAAGAGAAAGTATGATTCTTTTTTTTCTTCATAGATTCCTTTCTTCTTGCACGCATTATCTTAACCATCGCCATTAATGTCATCTGAATCAGTTTCTTAGACCAAGCCTGCAATCACCCGATAAATACTAGGGATGGGTGATCCCTGTTTTTCATGAATGTCAATGAGAAGTTGGACCTTTGAGAGCAGGGTTAGTGTTAGCTTAGCTTAGGGCTTAATTGTGTTTATTAAATATCTCTTTTTATTCTCTACCTGCTTGTTTATGCTACCTGATATTGCATGCAGGTGCTTTTTCTCCACGATGTTTGCATCGCATGGCTCTTGAAAGACTATTATGAAAGTGCTTCCATATCAAAGATCTCGTTTCTTATGTCATTCTTTTGTTTCTCATGTTTTAAAAATCTTAAAACTAGTTTGGAGTTGAATTCTTTAACACAAGCAATGTTTCACATGATCATCTTGGGACGTAGTTTCTGTGGTGTCCCATAAAGACAACAATCTGAACATCTGTGCTGAAAGAGGCTTTTAGTGGAAATCTGAATATTCAACCACTTCCCTTTGGAACTCCTTTCAAATGCAAGGTGAGAATAACAGTGAATAGAGCTTTCTTTCTATCAAGATTTCCAGATAAAAGTACTTACGGTTATGGATATCAATGGAAGTTTCAAAACCTGCTACTGTGAAACACCTGCATGAGCACTTTTCACCAATTCCCACACACACACGTATGCACTGTGTGCAGACACATGTTTTCTTTCTTGTCTATGTTTACCCTGATCTGTTGTATACTTTAAGCCATGTCTATGAAGTTTGTTCACAGCCTCATACCCTGTTTCTGCATTCATACCCATGAACACATGCATAGCAGGAGGTCATCATGTTTAAATCCAACAAGCATGCGATGTTGCTGTTAGTCTTCAAAAGAGTGAATTTCTTTTCTATCATATCCTTGAGCATTGATTGGTCATATTTCACATATGAAACTTGATTTTTTTGTCTTGGTGAACAGAGTGATAGAGAAATATGTTCCAAGATTCCTGGATCACCTCGTGTCATGGAATGCAGCAACTTCACCTATGGTTCGTGCTGAAGCTTTCGCGAGTCTAGGGGTAAATCTACTGACCACTTACAAAAGGTGCATTTCTCTTCTACTTTGCTTATCCCCTTCTTCAACCTTAGTTTGGTCCACATCTGTATTCTCAAATTCTAATTGCTAGTGAATCCATGTGAATGGAAAATCTCTTTCCTTTAAGTAGATTTCAGTCAAATTTCCTCAAAATGATTCAAACATCATCATTGTTTCTACTATTGTTTGTCCCATAAATGGCTCTTATAATTGTTCTTTTGGTTAACCTTCCTTTCGAAAGCTTAAGCTTGCATCATGCAGTAATTACCATTCATGTTTTTATTTACTCACCCTGTTACAGGGACAGGAATTGGACCCAGTGACTGTATTAACTGAGTAATGTTATTTGATAGCAGGTGCTTTCTCATTTTTGTTAATACACACACACACATACCTGTATTGAAACTTGCATTCTTAGATGTGTATATTGATACGATTTTCATTTTAAAAAACAAGGAGCCAACATAAAATATTTACTTTTTTTAGTTTATAAGTCGTATTAAAGAAATTTTTGTTCTCCCTTTTTTGGCTTATAAAATGTGAACCGAACAAGAAGGACCTTCTGTTAATTATTAAAATTCTAGATATGGATTATATTAGTAGGATCAGCCTTTGTAAAGAATAATTTAAAAATACAAGTTTCAACTATAAGAGCTTTTGTGTAAACTCATATTTCATCAAACTGCTTCAGTAAAGACAAGACTTCAGCTTTTAACAAATTTAATTTCTGTCTTCAAGAAATGTAGGAAGGGAAAAAGTGTATAATGCAGGAATTGCTGTAAAGTCTCTAACTAAGGTAAGAACAATTTTTTTTTTCACTTGAATACATATGCAGAGAGAGAGACAGTTCTGGTTATATATATATATATATATATATATATATATAACGTGAGAGAGAGAGAGAGAGAGAGAAAAGAACATGAGTTGAATCGACGGGATGTGACTAACATGTGAAACTCATAGGGGTTTATGATATTAGTTTTCAGCTGGCCTTGGAGCTTCCATATGATGTTGTGAAGACAAGCAATGATCTCTGTGAACTGGGAGACCTATCCTACTTAAAAAGGGGTGGCCTTGTTGAAGGATCTAGTCCTTAGATATCTTGGAACTACCGACCTTTTTTTTACATGTATTAGTCATAAATTTACTTATTTTCTTGCCTATTGAGTATTTTCATGTCAAGAAATTGGTTGCCTGTAAATTCATTTTCTCGTAAGCTTCAACTTTTCCAGTATAGGAGAAATCAAGAAACAGTATAGGAGATGGAAGCGCATGAAGTTGGTGGAATTGTAATGGTGGATTCATAGTTGTTATGATACAATGCAGATGGGTCTCAGTTGTGATCAAGGGAAGTCTTGTCAGCCATGTTGGGAGCATTTAAGAGATGCTCCTAGCATATACAATTCAACTGCGAGTGCTATAATGATATGTTCGTCCTAGTAGCTAGCTTATGCAATGTATTTGGCTTCCTATCAATCTGAACTCTTTGATGACTTCGGGTCTTTTCCCTGAAAAGAAGGTTTTCAACTTGGTTTCCTTGCAATATTGTTGGATGTGCATTGTCACTGTTATTTGGAGATACTGGCAAAGCATACATGCAGTGCCAACGAATGCATGATCATGAAGAGAGAGAACTAGATCACTACAGACTCAGGCTGTAAACTTTCCCTTTACACAGCCAGTTGCAGCCACTGCATTCAAAAAATTGTTGTTTCTGATAAGTTGGTTTAATTCTCATCTGTTAATGTGCAGTTCCAAGACAGAAAAGACCTATGGTATCTATCATCTCTGCTCCTCTGATGTCCATTTGTTCACCTATCCTGCTGCTCTATGCTGCTAAAAGACCATACATCAGTACCGCACCATACCTCCTCAATCATGGACTGGTTTTCGTGCTTGTCCAATGTACATGCATTCAGTGGGCAGATTAGTTTGCTTAACGAAATCAGATTTAAATAGATTTTTTAAATATTTATTTACGAGAAACCACTTTCAGCATAAAACCTTTAACCCTTATGTTTCTAAGATTCTAACTTATTCTCAGCCTTGTGGACTTATGACATATTTTTCAATTCGGATGTTATGTTTGCCATCATTTGCAGTCTAAAAATAATAATGCACGAAATTGTGATAGTGACCATGGATTCGAATCTAGGACCCCTTTGAATTTTGAATTTCTTCTCATCATTATCAGATGAGAGTATAGTTCAAGAGAACTACATTAAACCCCAATCCTTTCCCGTTCACTGTCCGGCAATGGAAAGGAAAAAGGAGCAAACAAGGAAAGAGGAACATGAAGCGAGACGCGTCGGTGCATTACCAAATTTTTGACCGTTGAAACCAATGCTTTAATTGCCCAAACGTGAGCCATTCAAAAAAAAAATCGACCGTTGGTGCGCTGATACGCCATCTTCATCCCCCTTCATCGCTCTCCCCCTCCGCACCAGCCTGCCACCGCTCCTCCAACACCCACGCCGCCATGGTTTCTATCCTCAAGAAACCCTCACCCGTTCGCCGGAGCCCTCGACGGAGTCCTCGCCGGAGGAAGACCGTCATCCCCGTCAAGGCTATTCCCGGTCCCACCCTCCTCCTCTCCTCCATCGGCACCTGCAAGCGCCGCCTCCTCCGCCTCTTCACCGGAATCGTGAACCACGGGAGCGGTAGGAAGGCCGGGTACAAGCGACTCAACAACCGATTTCCGTCCCCCGCAGTCCACGCCCTTCCGCCAGCCCCGGACCGGAAGACGGTGGTCCTCGACCTCGACGAGACGCTGGTGCATTCCACCTCCGACCAACCACCGGAAAAATACGATTTCGTCGTCCGGCCGGTGATTGACGGCGCGCCGTTGACGTTCTACGTCGTGAAACGACCTGGCGTCGACCGATTGCTGGAGGAGATCGGCAAGGACTACGAAATCGTCGTCTTCACCGCCGGCCTGATGGAATACGCCAGTCTGGTGCTGGATCAGCTGGACTCCAGGGGGCTGATCTCGCATAGGCTGTACAGGGACTCGTGCAAGGAGGTGGAAGGGAGGCTCGTGAAGGACCTCTCTAGGCTCGGCAGGGATCTCGGTAGGGTGGTCATCGTCGATGACAATCCGAACTCCTACTTATTGCATCCGGAAAATGCAATTCCGGTGAGTCCATTCATCGATGACCTCGCCGACGGCGAGCTCGGACGACTTGGCGAGTTCTTTGACATCGCCGGGCAGTTCGATGACATGAGGGATGCTGTGTCCTGCTACCTCTCGGGGCTGAATAACAGCGAGCCTTGCAATTGAAATTTTTTGCTTCTGTCCCTAATTGTTTGCTGCTTCCCGAGAGATAACTTTTTTCGTACATTCATTGGATCGTTGTTGTAGAAATCAACAGATTGTTTGATTCATTCTGTTCCAACTTGTTGGGATCTTTTATGTGATCCATGCTTTCACACACACACGCACACAAAGAGAAAGAGAGAGAGAGAGTCAATAAGTTTGATGATGAATGGTCTGGATTGATCCATCTCAGCTTAACTTTTTGACTGATTGTTTTGTAGAGAGAGAGAAAGAGTCAATGAGTTTGAAGATGAAATGGTCAGGATTGATCCATCTCAACTCAACTGAGTAATACTTTTGTTTCAGAAACACAATGTTGATTCAGTTCACCACCAGCCTACCAAGGTGTCCTTTCTCAGCATACTTGGCTCGCTCGACTCACATAGGCTAATTCATATATATTATATAGTTTAGCTCTCTCTCTCTCTCTCTCTCTCTCTCTCTCTCTATATATATATATATATATATATATATATATATATATATATATATATATATATATATATATATATATATATATATATATATATATATATATATATATATATATATATATATATATATAGTATTTTTCTTTTGTATCAGGTGTCCTTTGAAGGAAAAATTAATGCAGCTTTATAGAAAACCATGCGAGGAGAAAGATGAAGAGCCAAGTTCAAGGCAAGGAAATCATGTTTTTGAAAAAAAAATGTAGTTAGACTACACGCTATTTGAAATAAACAAGTTTCTTTATAGTAACAAGGATAAGCCCACTTGACGTGTATATTGATAAATTTGCATGGAAAATCATTGGTAATCCAAAATGGTATTACTTGTCATATACATGCCCCATTGTTCAAGGCATCATATGTGTCATACCAATTTCCAATAATTTTTTTCAACTCTTCAATGAGTAGATGTAATACTATCAATATCTTGACTAGTATTACAAGAAATAAGCAACTTAAATGTAAGAAATGGCTGTTTCACGCATACCCACAACGGCAAATTATATAAAACTAAAATAATTGCCCACGTTAAGTGAGTTGTGCGCATTGTTTTAAAAGGATTGAAGTCATTAATTTTTCAGTCTCAATCTAACATTGTAAGAATTTGAGACATATTGCATGTGATATTTATCAAATGTTTGTCATGTCAATAAAATAGTATCGGTCTTCAAAGAAAAATGTCACAAAACATTAGCAGCATTTTTGCTTGTTTTGGTATTATGCCCAATTTTTTCATGATCCAATATTATAGAGGTAATTCATGAACATACGACACTCTATGTTGAGACATATTCTGCCATTTTTTTTCCAATGTGAGGTTAGTTTTCTACTGCTCTCAAAAGAGGAAGCCATAGCACTCCATGTATTCCTTCTTCCCCCAAGGTTCATAGAGTATGCTTTAAGACCTTTTACGATTTAGGATAGTGGCGAACTGGATTGTTACAATGACTACATGATTCGTAACACTTACCTCTATTGAAGTTGATTGTCTTATCATCCAGTAAACTACACCTTTCAGCCCTGACACATCCTACTCTTATTAGAAGGAAAATACAAAATTGTTGTATATTTTTCTTCTGATCAGCTATACTATAATTATGATTGAGCATTTTTTATTCAAACTCTTGGAAATTATTGCTCCTAATTACCTGTTGTACAAATTAAGTAAATGACACCCAATCCAATATGTTATACTTTAAAAAGTTGAAAACAACTCAAACAATAGATAATAGATAATATATAAGATTATTTGACTATGGTGAAGGACAAAATACTTCTGCAGTCTCAAAAGAGCCAATGGCCCTGCACTACCTAGGACCCAAGACTTCATGCCCTTGCACTAGGGATGAGTGGTTATTTTTTCACCAAAAGAGGTTATGGCCGCCCTTGTACCCTTCCCTTTTTAGGTTCACAGAAATGCTTCAAGACCTTTTACAGATTAGAAGAGAAGCATACTGGGTTGCGGCAACGACCATATGTTTTGTAACGGAAACTTCATAACCCATTTACTTTAAGTACATGTTTGATAGTATGGAAAATTTTGATGGTTGAAATTGTTGTTTGATTGCTAAAGAAGTTTTTAGAAAAAAAAAGTTAGAACTCATGGCTTTGAGTAAATTCTCTAGAAATGTCATAATAACCTTTACAAAATACAAAAATTTTTGTGGAAATTCCTTTTCTTTAATGACACGATCAGTATGGTGGTTTGAACCTTTAAAATAAATTCACCAGAAATAAATAAAATTTTCTCATCAATTAATGACAATTAAGCGATAATTTTGTTCATCAAAACATTTTTTAGTAACAAAACTTCATACTTCGTCCTTACTTAATTTATCATAAACATTTGACGATTGCTAAGTTACAACTTGTGATGGGTTTAGCCATCACAAAAATCAATGTCATTGTTGTGATAGACCGCATTTTCCAAAATAATTTTAAACATGGATGACTTTTTAAGGTTTATTTTCTTTTAATTTACAAATTCAAATTAATGAAAGTATAAGTTAAACCACATCATTTCAAACTTCTATAGCTCAAGTAGAATTACTAGTGAAATGAATATGTATGATCATCAATTTGGTTTCGTTGAAATTCTTCAACCAACACAGAAAAAGAGGTCGCTTAATGCTACAATTTCATTGTTCAAAGTCGTAAAAGGAAAAACACAATAATAACCATGAACCCATACTTAGAAGGAAAATTCATAGAGTAACAAAATCAACTATGGATTATTACTTAGATCAGTAGTAACATACGTAGCAATAACAATAGTAGAACATGTCATGAGTTGGTCATGTCTGTTCACCAAAAAATGTCCATACCCTATGGAATACTGGCCAGACCTTGGCTTGATGGCACTATCGTACGTCAGATGGAAAGACTAGAGAGAGAGAGAGAGAGAGAGAGATATAGAGAAAAGAGAAGAAAAAGAAGAAAAAAAAAGTTCAAAAAGAGAACAAAAGAAAAAAAGAAACTCACTAATATTAGTAGCTAAAGTGCCAATAAACTGCTGCTGGGAGGTAGGCTTCCATCCTTTTATTACAGAAAAATTAAGGTATCCTCCCCATCTTCATTCCTCTGCACCCCTTCCATGTTTAAGCGGCTGACAATACTCCTGTGTAAGTTGACGATGTTTATGGCCTTTTAGACCTTGGAGGCGGAGAGAAAGGGAGAAGGGTTTCGGTATCTTTGGTGTATCTCCCCCACCTTTCCCTTCCTTTTACTTTAGCCATTTACTTTAGCCATGGATAGGTAGTGATACACCACATGCCCTTCTTGGTTCATGGCTCGCCTAGAGGTACCACACCAATTCATCCCGAACTTAGCGGTTAAACTCCATTACAGTGTCGATATTGTAGGAAAGGTCCTATGGAAAAATAGCTCTGCACCAGGATGATAAAAAAACTTAACACATTTTTTTGTTGTTAAATGAAAATGTCATCTTGTTCAAAACTCTAATCTAATTAGAAAGTGTTTTCATATCTTCTAAATCTAAAATAAAATGACTAAGGAGATGAAAGATTATAGTTGTTAAGGTATTCGAGTAATTGGATCTCGAGTCGTTCCCAGATTCAGTCAAACGAGTCAGTATGAAAAGTCTGAAACCATTTTCGATTTACTTATCCGAGTCGGACCCTGAGACAAATCCCTGTAGCCGTCTAAAAGCCAAAAGTAAATAAACCCTAGAAGGATCCGTCCTACAAGCTCACGAGTCTCGGCAGCGGCCGCTTCCCCTTCATCCTCCCGCTTCTCTCCGGCAACCATGGTAGATCCTTCTCCCTGTCCTCCTTCCTTTTCTCGTGTTTCCCACTCCTTTCCTGCGTCTGATTTTTTATTGGCTTTCTTTTCCCCCCTTTTGCAGACGTTCAAGAGGAGGAATGGCGGCCGCAACAAGCATGGAAGGGGGCACGTTAACTTCATCCGCTGCTCCAACTGCGGCAAGTGCTGCCCTAAGGTCTCTCTCTCTCTCTCTCTCTCTCTCTTGCTTGGTCTCCTTCTTTTCTTTTCTGGGTTTCTTCCTTCTGAGATTGGTGTGGTTAATCTGCTACCAGGACAAGGCGATCAAGAGGTTTCTTGTGAGGAACATCGTAGAACAAGCCGCGGTCAGGGACGTTCAGGAAGCCTGCGTCTATGATGGTACTTTTGTCTTATTTTTTAGTCTTTTTGTTGTTCCGCGTCTTGAATGAATCACACTATCTAGTTCTTTTGGATTTCTGTGGTGTTTTGGTCTCTGGGCTGTCCTTCTGGGCTTCACTTGGATGAGGTGTATCTGAACCCTTTGTTGGTGATGTTTTCTCTTTTGAATCTTTAATCTGAACTACGTTGTAATTCTGGTAGGGTACACTCTGCCGAAGCTCTATGCAAAGATGCAGTACTGTGTTTCGTGCGCGATCCACTCGCATGTGGTTCGTGTGCGTTCGCGCACTGCGAGGCGCAACAGGGAGCCCCCGCAGCGCTTCAGGAGAAGGGTGTGTGGCAATTGCATTATTATTTTACTTGGTCTTTTTTGTTTTTTGATTCCTTTTCAGGTGTATTGGTTTGGTGATTAATTTGCTCTTTGATTTTTCATCAGGACGATCTTGCTAAGGCTGGGCAAGGTCCCCGTCCTGGAGCACCTGCAAATCCCGTGCGCCCGTGATGAATCTGCGAGCAATACACTGCCCTAGTCTGTTCATCTATTTTGATGAAATTTTGATGTTAAAGACTTTTTGTAGTTTCCATGAACTTTGGTGGATTGATTTACTTTGTGTTTGCTGAGAAATACTCAGGTGTAGCATTGGTATTTTTTTTGAGATAATTGATTAGAGGACGGTCTATCAGTAGACTTTAATATGGCACCTTATTGGTCAATTTAATGGTATTTTCTTGTTCATGATACATTTCTTTGTTTATTCTCATCCTCTCGTAGCTTAGTCTTATCGTTTTGGCTGCTGTCTTTGTATATGCAGCTTTTTTTTTTCTTTTACATCTGACTAACTTTGTTGGTAATTGATTTGATTCAAAATTCATGAATAAATTCTGTCACTAGAGGATTCTAGTTTTTGTATATTAATTTTTCTTCTTCAGATAGTTAAGCCGCTAGCTGTTAGTAATATTAATTTCATGCTGCTGGTATGTTATTAGGACATGGAGTTGGTTAGGGCATTAGAAGAAGTGAGAACATAATTTTTTCTGAGTTGCTTGTGGTTGATTCACGTGTTCATTGTAATTCGTTTAGTATGCAAGAAGTGTAATTAGCTATATAATAAGGTTCCTGCAAGTTTTATGACATATAGTATGTAACTTTTTTACCTGCAGATGTGTTGTTGAGCTTATCTCTAAAAATCAGCTGAAAAAAAAAAAATCTCTGAAAGCTGGAAGTTCCAACCTTATGTGTAAATTCATTACATTACTGTATTCTTTTCCAAAGGGCTAGGATTGTCACTGGCTGTTACCTGCCAATGTGCCTCTCTTATTGATCCAAGAGTCATTGCTCTGAGCGGGGTTGACTTGGGTTAAAATTTCAATAATCTATGTCAATATTTTCTTTTGGTCTGTCCCAAATAATGGTGGAAGCATCACTGGTCATTAGTAAGTTCAAGTGAACAGCAACCCATATGCATATACGTTGCTACTAATCAAAGGCTCGAGTTAGAAGTTTTTATTAGTCACCGAAGGATTTCCCACAAAAATGACTCTGACTTTTCACTTCTTGGTTGCCATTTAAGTGGCATACAACCTGGAGGATATCGGTTCGAGTAATTAATTAGTGGTAACATTGATTTTGCTTGCGTAGGCATAATATCTAACTTTTACCTTCTTCTAGCACAACTGAACTTGGTAGGAGTGCTCTAATTTTAGGAAGCCTTTTTGCGCCATTTCGCAGTTTATGCGTCTGCTAAATGATGGGAGGCTTGTAAAGTATTGCGGTTTAACATCGTAGCATCTTGGTGATAAAAAGATTTACTTGCCATCGAATTTGAAGCAAAACAGTTTGCCGCTGGTAATGTGCAGGAAGGTTAAGGTGTACGCCTACAGCGGTTGGATTGGAGCGGCTTGTTTACACAACTCATTCCTGTAAGGTGTATTTCTTGATGAAATGTTATCAAGGAGGACTGGCGAAGGCCACTTTTAACTACGTTCTTTGTAGCTTACCAACCACCAAATGAGTAACTTGGGGTCAATAGAATGATGCCTATTGCAAGAGCTGTTGCAGCAGGAAGGGGTGAGGTGCATTTTATTAAGAAAATGGTGATTGATCCTTCATATACTGCGGTTTACCTGGTAATATGTCACATGGGTGGTGGTGGGGGCGATGGATGTAGTAATTTTCAAAAAAAAAATAGTGCGGGTGCGGCAATGATGTATATATATGTGTGTTTATATATTATGTGTTTATATATTATAAATCATTTGCTACATAGTTAACTGTTTAGTAGCCTTATTTATATATATGGACGTGTAAACTTTTTGTTATTAGAGATAGTTTATTGATGTGCACATTTAAAATTGTCCGGGTGCTGGCTGGTAAGTAACACCCTTCTCGACAGAGCCAATTAAAAGGAAAAGGAGATACTTATGGACTCCTTGCAGAAAATGTGTGTAAGGAGTGTTCTTGGGCATTCCATATTATTCTTACAAGTAAAACCCCAATGGAGGTTATGGATACTGAGCACTTAACCAATGGATGGTGGGAAGAAGAAGAATAAGTCCATCCTTTTATTTCTTGCTGCATGGCTCCATGTAGCCTTATTGCACGACGCTTGCCTCCTTAGTCCTTCCCTGTCACGGAACCCTGCATGTTAAACACACAGAATGGTGCGTTACTTTCGAGGGAAGTGGTTCTTTCACAAGGCGTCACAGAGAAAGGGTCAGAGAGAGTACTTCGAGCAGTCAGTGTCCATGGCAATGGGGTAGCCGAAGTCGACGCCGCATTTGCCAGGCAGCTTGGGTACGGTATCCGGGTTGATACCGGGCAGGTTAGCCGCTGCACTCTTTAGGCAACCGCAGACCCGTTGCCGGTCACCCCTCTCCTTCCCTAACCCCTTGACCGTCTTCATCCCCTTGCAGCAGCTGTCGCTGGGAGTGCTGCTGCTGTCCTTGCTGGTCAGGTAAGGAACGCAACTCTGCACGGTGAGGTCGACGGCGACGCAGTCAATGGCATCGGCAGCACCCTGCATGATGAGAACCAGGCAGCCGATGAAAAGACTGATGAGGGAAATCCGGGAGGGAAGAGATCGAGCCATGTTTAAATTTCTGTACTGCTTGCTAGCTGCTGGTCGCAGAGACGATCTCATATTGCTTATTTAAATATGCGTAAAAAGAGCAAAATGCACTTCATGTGATGTTCCGGTCCTTCTTTTGAGTAAGAGATGGGGAGAGAGGTCTTAGTTGCATAGAGACGTCGCAGCTTGGAGAACACAAGAGTTGTGTGAACCAGATCAATTTACTCCATTTCCTACATATGAGGAGGTGAATTGTAAAGGCTATACCTGAATCAGTTTTAAAAGATGCCTGTGTAGAAGTAGCATGCCGGAGTGACTGTAGATTCTCTTGTCATGATGCGGCAGGAGAGCGGATTGGTGCAATAGATGGGGTAGGAATTGGTAGCAGTTAGTTTAAGTTAACTCCCTATACAGCAAAAAATATATGTAAGTTGAAGCATAACTGAAGCACCGAAAGCAAGCGTTATACTTTGGGAGATGAAGGGAAGAGTGAGAGTTTTAGCTTTCAGCCGACAATAGAATAAAATATTTTTCCTACTCACCAAAAAAATCTATTCTGAGTCATATAACTTTAAGTTGTCTTGGCTCGATTAAATTGTGCAGATGTGTTCAGTATGACTAAAATTCTATAATAATTACTTATTTGCATTTCTTAAAAGAGAAAGATGTATTTAATTTATATTTTTCATTAAAAACAAAAAATTTATTCGTTTAATTTTCACTCCATGGTCATTGAATCACCAAAATGACCTCTGTACCTGCACAATTCCGACAATTTGAAAGCTAACTCTGCTCTAAACCGACCCCTATATGTGGAATTGTAGAAGAATATAACAAGGGTGTACATACGTTTGATTGATGGGGGGAGAGATAGAGGGAGAGACAGCAGTCGACTAGTCTATTCAGTCTTATATTTTGCATTCGAAAAAAAAAAAATTGTATAGATATGTTCTTCATGACTGAACTATGAAAATGAACAGACAAAAATATTGTATTCTCTTGTGACATGCAAATGAGTTTCCTAAGCTAAAAAATGGACTGCAAATTATTAAACTTTTTTTAAAGTCTCATCTACGCATTCAAAACATGTCAACTTAATTTGCTTTAATTCTATTCTTGAAGATCACATTCATACAATTGATTTTCCAACCAAAGAAAGTGAAAAGGGTAACCATAAATGTGACGGGTCTATATTATATATATATATAATATGCAGAAGCTAGATATTCCTTTTTCCAGATTTAAGCAAGACGGGATACTGGTGCCCAGAACGATAATTTAATCGTATAAGTTCTGAAAATGAAACTCACATTTGTTATACATAAACTAGATGTTTTATTGCCTAATGACATCTCTTTTGTCTCCGTAGTAGAACATGTTATTTGCATTTCTTTTTATTTCCTTGACAAGAAGCCTTTCTTGTAGGCTAGTGGCTTGCAGATAGGGATGTCAATGAATAACATATATCTGATTACCGATTTCTAGTTCGTTTTATTGGATCTGTTTTACTTGTTAGATTCAGATTCAATAAACATCAGCTTGAATCTTGGTTCAATATCTGCCTATAAGTTGATAAAGATCCAATCTGACTCCATATGACGTCTCGGGATTCAGTTTAGAAACATAAGATCCAAATCTGAATCTGAATTTGCATATGATTGCGTAATGTTTTGTTCCAAGAGATGTATAGCCAGTCAGTTCGATTCCCATGAACACTATTTCATCTTTAGTAATAATTCCAGTCAATACTTCAATCACTACCATCTCATGGAAAAGCTGTGATTGATTGGAATTTATTCTAAAGAATTACCAGAGTGCTAAATAAAGAGGAGACAAAGAACCAGATTCGAGCACATGGCAGACCAAGCGAATAAAGGATCACAAATAATGACAGAAAAGGACAAAGAAAAAGGAGCACATGNAGAGTTTGAAAAAATACAGAATGATTTAAAAATAATACTAGACAACCAAAAACGCATAAGTAATCAGTTGGCTGATATACTGAGAAACATGGATCAAAAGAAACCTGAACTCCAAAAAGTAGAACGAGAACCAGAGAGACTGTATATTTCAGACCAAATAGTAAAAAGAGAAATAAAATACCTAACGGCTATGTACAATCAGGATCTAATTATTGGAAGAGTCATAACAGAGTCATTCATATGAACAAAGCAGAATACGAAATAGATGCTAAGAAAATTTTTGTATTTGGACAGAAATGCTGAATAATTGAAACAAACTTAGAACGAAAATTCTTAGAAATAAACCAGGATGATATGTACCTAATACTGGATGAAGAAGAAATGAACACAGAAACAGTGCTAGACAGAATAAGAAGACTTAATGACGAAAATAAGCCAAAGCCTAGACTAAAGATGTGGCAATATGAAGGTTGCCCTACTGATGAAGAACAGTCGGCGCAAAGTCGCCCAATAAGTCTGGAGAACAAAATGGATAAAATAATACAACTATTGGAAAAATTAATAGAAAAAATAGACCAAAAATTTGAACAAACAAATAAAAAATTAGAAGAAGTGTTAGACAAATTACACGATTATAGGGAGGTAAATATGGTGGAAACAAGTAATATACAAAACCTAGAAACGGAAGATGAAATAGAAACAGAAAATTATGAGCCAAGTGTAACTTACACAGAATTAATAAACAAAGAAGAAAATGAAGAAATAATAGACATGGAGGTAAACATGAACACAACACCAAAAGAAGGGATAAAAATTAAAGAGGAATATCAATCAGGACCAAGAACACATAAAGGAAACCCGAGCAGAAATAGACATTATGATGATTATAGTAAAAATGAAAGATGGGAAAGAATTTGGAAATCCAGATTAAAAACAAACATTGAAGAAAAAGAATGGAAACGAGGAATACTAAATCTAGATAATACAAACAATATATTAATACTATTACAGATATGGAAGGCAGAAATGAGTAAACAAATAACAGAAAGCAAAATAGAAAACAAAAACGTACCTGCGTATATAGAAAATTCACTAGTAGGAAACGTATATTTATGGTTTGATCAATTACCTAATTCTTCAAAAGAATCCTTAAGAGCACAAACTGATAATAAGGGAACGACGACCACTAACCCATTAGATATCCTAGAAAAATACTTAGGATCAATTAAAGCAGAAT
>JAANDH010000812.1:67704-134165 GCA_011799765.1 Nymphaea thermarum | reverse complement strand
TCTCAGCATCACCATCGTCTGATGAACCATCCCCATCCGTGAAACTCATCACATACTCCACAATTTCCAGATTGTCATCCTCTCCAGCATTGTGCTGTCTTTCTGCATTTGATCTTGAGAGGATGTGCATCATCAAATCATTGGGAGTAAAAAAACGAGACCAGCGGCTCCTCCGGTCAGATTTTACCTGGTCACAGGAGAAGATGCCAAAAACCATGCATCAGCCATCAAGAAAAAAAAGAAAACCAGATTACAGGCTTCAACACTTAGCTTTTAAGAAATGTAATAAGTCATACAGAGTCATCACTTTAATAAGCCATAAGAACATCTATAACCACTGAACTTCTTAGGGTCATGAACATCCATGGCAAGATAGCAATGAGAACATAGAAATAACAGCAGAAAATTTTGACAACACAATGTTATGAGCAGCCTGTCAGAGGTCACAAACCTCCTCAATAGTTGTAGGCAGAGGAACAGGTTCACTTGCTTTTGGAGTCCAGATTTTGATATTATTTTCAATTCCACTAGTAGCAAGCACAGTAGCATGAGGGTGAGGTTCAACACAGTTCACAACATCCTTATCCCCTTTCATAACACGGACAAGCTGACTGTCTTTTTTCTTCCAGATGAAAATCCGTCCACAATCAGAACCACTGGTAACATACTCACAGTTAGGCCCAAAAAAGTTCACACCCTTCACAGTATCTGCATTGCGGTGGCCCTTATAAACCTGCGGTCCTTCTGATCCCTCACAAACATCCTTATAGGATGATGATTGTGGATCAGAGCCCAACCCCGTTCCTTTGGGAAATAGATAGATTAGTTCATCATTGTAGGACAATAGCAGCTCACTATGATCAGAGAAGGCCAGACCTGTTATACCAACATCATCATTTCCTATAAGATGCGTAGGACAAAAACAATCAGTGGGCTGGATCTCATCAGTTGATCACTCCCACTTGTACTTTCGAACATCATACAGCCGAGCATATACATCAGATCCACCAATTGCAAAAAGATTAGGATTGCTTGGGTCTATGGCAATAGCATTCAGGGCAACAATTGGCAAGAGCTTATATTGGCGAAGGAATAACCAAAAAAAAAAAATCCACTCACATGTTGGACAACTCCATCTTCACCACAAGTATAGAAGATGTGGGGGCTGCCAGGTTCAATAGCCAGCTTATGAGCACGGTATCAACCTGGCCACCTTCTCATATTTGGGCATGCCTCACCTATTTGAAACAAGCAAAACATTTACTTTCCTATTTCAAACGAACTGAGGAGACAGACACAAAGGAACTGTCACTGACACCTTATACTGTTATAAACAATAATAGTAACATAATCAAGATAGAAACCTGTCCATCTGCCGCACAGGTTACACTACTAAGATCATCTGTAAATGGCATAATTTTAGCTTGGAAGACATTGTTAGAATGACCAGAATGGAATGACGACTTGACATGCTGAGCATCCCAATCCCAGAGCACAACTGATCTGTCATCTGAACCCGAAACCAGGATGTCTCCAGCTGCATTGAAGCTGACAGTGTTTACACAACCCCTGTGCTTCTCAAGTTTGGCATGAACATCAAGTCTCCGCACAAGATCCTAGACAAAGATGCCACACACATATCTGACAGCAATAAAAAATCTAACGGACGATAGAAGATGTCAACTTATGCATGACTGTCACTGCAATTTTCTCATGCGTAAACGTTAAACATAGAGAATGACTGCAACTAAATCTATAATCAGAACTCAAAAAAGAATGATAAAGTCAGTAGGGAATCCATGGTTGTAGCTCTTTACAACAGCAACCACAAAATCAATTAAGAAAGGTTTTGTTGGAACAAGAACTGGCTTCCATGACTAAAACTACACCAAGGTGGTTGCTATAATGGATTTAAACCATAAAGCCTAAAGGTCTTCTAGCAATTCATGGAACCTAAAGCCTTAAACTCATCTACAAAAGGAGAAAAAGAAAACATCAGCATCAGCATAATGTCCAGCTCGCTGGCCATATTGAATTAACTTACTTGCAGGTTTTTACTGGAAGGAACCAGACAGTGGGAACCAAAATTAAATAAAAAAGCAGAATTAGTAGCAAATAATTCATAGGAATACTGCTACACTGACATTCAATTATGAACTGCCTAATATATGCACAAAAACTGACACCAAAACTGGAAAATGCCAAAGCAACATCCAGATAGAAAAGGCTAAACTATTGCAACATGCAATATACACAGTTCAATATTAAGATATTATTCAAAGCACGTGGCCATGATAGTGCAGTAACTGCTTTCAGTTTATTTGTTAGGCCTTCATGGTCACCATCATAAGCAAAACTGACCAATGAGAATTTCCACCTAGTTACCTGCACATAAAAGCCAAAACAGTCTTCCGGCATGCCCAGAATTGGGTTTTGAGCAATTTTCAACTGTTAGTAACCCCTCAATAGAGAACTTCAAGCTTCCATGCTTGCTTGGCCATTTTGACTTTCAGATAACGTTCATAATTAGTGAGTGAAGCATTTCTGCAGCAACAACTAAGTCCACCAGCATAACAAAAACTGCAGAGGCATGTGAATATCCTATACAATTGTATAACTAACAGAAGTATGCAACTTATCGCAGGCAGCAATATGGTGCTAAATATTCTAACAAGCCATAGAGTTCCCTAGTGAAGAACTTGGAAGCAGGTAGCATTTCTTTTCACTTCTTGCACATGGCACAAGACAGCAGATTTAATATAAAGACATGGGAATACAAGATCAAGCATGATTCAACTGCAAACATGATCTGTTACAGAAAACAATCTTGCCATTGCATCAAGGGCAGATACATGCCTGTGTTATAGGGTAACACATTTCAACCTTCGATTTATCTATCTAAGGCAATATAAAGAATGTTCCAAGAGAGTTAGCTTTTATACAATATATCCATGATAAAAGAACTTTGATCGCCATCAAGAGTTCATTGATCATATAAAGAAACTTAAACAGAAGTACAATGTAAAAAACTGGACGCATCAAGTTCACTATTAAGATCAACAACCAGGATTAAAGCTAGATGGTTTGCAAGAATTATAGAGAATTGAAGATCAAATCAGATGATAACCTTAAGGACCACAGTTCAGCCTCTACAGAGATGGCCACTTCAATCACAACACTTAGATTNGAATCTGATCAACAAACACAAAGGGAGAAGGATTATGAGGAAGTTAACTAACACTCTTTTACTTGAAGCACGGACTAGCAGAAACCAGAGAAACGAGTACTTTTCCCCGAACGCTAATAAACACGCTAGAAGAATCGACGAAATCAAGACCCTAGAAGAATCGACGAACACAGGAAGTTCATCAACCAAAAAAAAAAAACAAAGAACTTGCTTATGAATAATAAAGCAAACCATTATAGCCCAACCGATACAAAGATCTCAAACGTCAGATGAATATCAATTTCGGATAAATCAAGCAACAGATACGCCGTTCCCATGAAAAATAACACGGCATTAGGCCCCGATGCCGACACCAGACAGTCACCTATCTATAAGTTTCTAGATGAACCAATTGAATGACAGAGAAGACTAAAGCCATAACAGCACCAATACATAGGTTGGTCGATGTCTATGATAACAAATAAGATGGGGCACGATGGTGTATCCATGGTGAAGTTAGCATAGTAGCAGGTAAACAGAAAGCACAATAATGAAAAAAAAAAGGGCGAAAAAAAATATATACCTCCGAGCCAGCAATCCGGTGTGCAAAGACTCTAGGATAAACTTCGCCCACCTCACGCTGCCATATCTCATGAATATCCTTCTTGGCTTTCTTCGCAATCGGCCTTATGTTCCACTACAGAAACGCAAAAGAAGCAAAAGGAAATCAGATTGGTCTGCAGTAAGCTTTGTAACAAACAAACACCAAACCAAAATGAAACCCAACATAGGAAAACAGGTTTCTTCTCCTACCTTTCTAGAAAGAAAAGCCAATAAAATCACAAACCCAAACCTCAGAAATCCTCCAGAAGCATGTGATTTTGAGAGAAAAAGGAGTCCCCAATTGTTGAATGAGCCTTATACGGCAGGCAGGCAGAACATGGCCCTCCTTCGTAGCTGTAGCCCACGTTCAGAAGACGCAGAATATGAGATCGAATGACCAAAAACAAATATCTACCTATATATTATTTCCTTGCTATGTCACTAGCCTTGGAAAGACATCTGATGGCTCAATTGGTGCTAAATATTCTAATAAGCCGTAGAGTTCCCTACTGAAGAACTTGGAAGCAGGTAGCATTTCTTTTCACTTCTTGCAGATGGCACAAGACAGCAGATTTAATATGAAGACATGGGAATACAAGATCAAGCATGAAATTGCTTCAACTGCAAACATGATCTGTTACAGAAAACAATCTTGCCATTGCATCAAGGGCAGATACATGCCTGTGTTATAGGGTAACACATTTCAACCTTAGATTTATCTATCTAAGGCAATATAAAGAATTTTCCAAGAGAGTTAGCTTTTATACAATATATCCATGATAAAAGTAACTTTAATCGCCATCAAGAGTTCACTGATCATATAAAGAAACTTAAACAGAAGTACAATGTAAAAAACTGGACGCATCAAGTTCACTATTAAGATCAACAACCAGGATTAAAGCTAGATGGTTTGCAAGAATTATAGAGAATTGAAGATCAAATCAGATGATAACCTTAAGGACCACAGTTCAGCCTCTACAGAGATGGCCACTTCAATCACAACACTTAGATTNGAATCTGATCAACAAACACAAAGGGAGAAGGATTATGAGGAAGTTAACTAACACTCTTTTACTTGAAGCACGGACTAGCAGAAACCAGAGAAACGAGTACTTTTCCCCGAACGCTAATAAACACGCTAGAAGAATCGACGAAATCAAGACCCTAGAAGAATCGACGAACACAGGAAGTTCATCAACCAAAAAAAAAAAAAAGAACTTGCTTATGAATAATAAAGCAAACCATTATAGCCCAACCGATACAAAGATCTCAAACGTCAGAGGAATATCAATTTCGGATAAATCAGGCAACAGATACGCCGTTCCCATGAAAAATAACACGGCATTAGGCGACACCAGACAGTCACCTATCTATAAGTTTCTAGATGAACCAATTGAATGACAGAGAAGACTAAAGCCATAACAGCACAAATACATAGGTTGGTCGATGTCTATGATAACAAATAAGATGGGGCACGATGTGTATCCATGGTGAAGTTAGCATAGAAGCAGGTAAACAGAAAGCACAATAATGAAAAAAAAGGTCGAAAAAAAATATATGCCTCCGAGCCAGCAATCCGGTGTGCAAAGACTCTAGGATAAACTTCGCCCACCTCACGCTGCCATATCTCATGAATATCCTTCTTGGCTTCCTTTGCAATCGGGCTCATGTTCCACTACAGAAACGCAAAAGAAGCAAAAGGAAATCAGATTGGTCTGCAGTAAGCTTTGTAACAAACAAACACCAAACCAAAATGAAACCCAACATAGGAAAACGGGTTTCTTCTCCTACCTTTCTAGAAAGAAAAGCCAATAAAATCACAAACCCAAACCTCAGAAATCCTAAAGAAGCATGTGATTTTGAGAGAAAAAGGAGTCCCCAATTGTTGAATGAGCCTTATAAGGCAGGCAGGCAGAACATGGCCCTCCTTCGTAGCTGTAGCCCACGTTCAGAAGACGCAGAATATGAGATCGAATGACCAAAAACAAATATCTGCCTATATATTATTTCCTTGCTATGTCACTAGCCTTGGAAAGACATCTGACGGCTCATCACCAAGGACAGGGGCACCTGTGGCGGTTCCTCCGCATACCCAACAATAACCTCCATTTTAAGATTTTAGACTATTTTACTCCTAACAAGACTTTGAAATCTTTTATTTGAAATATGCATGAATTATATCATAAGTTTACAAGTTTTGCATCTTAAATTCTATGAATTCATAAATTCTGGGCATATTTCGAGATTTTAAGTTCCTGACTTTTCCTTATGTAATTGGCTAAAACCATATACCTAAGATGGTCCTGCGTAAGGTTAATCTTGAATATAAGAGGCACGGTGATCAGATATTTTCAGATATATGTTAGAAACACGGAATAGGCAGCAACCATCTCAATGCAATGTTATATGAAAACTCCTCATTGCTCATAATCGGTAAGTGTCTGATTGCCTCAAACTTATTCGATATGGAATTAATCCTCTAAAATTTGGACCATGGATTTGAGATCGGCCTTTTCCGTCTTGGTCTTAGATCAAGCCCTTTGATGGTCGGGACTAGAACCCTCCAGAGGGTAGATGTAAATTTCGCTGAGATCCTAAACTTTTGTTTTGTTTTGCTCTAATAAAAGGTCGAAACCCTATCCTCCACAGTGTTTTGTGACAAGGTGAAAGTGAAGTGCTAAGTGTCACCCATGCATTCTATGACCCTATAAGTGGGCCAAACTGTCAAGAGAGCGACAGTCTCTCGACCCGAGTTTCTTCTACTAAGTAATGCAGGGAAAGCCTTAACTGTGATACCAATAAAAAATGTATCAGTGTCCTGTATCCTTTCAATCTTAAAATGGGATATATATATATATATATAAAGCTCTTGATTTGTGTTTTTAAAAAGTTGATTATAAGAGTATAGTTGAAATATATGGTGCCACATTAGACTTGACTGTGGAGAGCACAATGTCGATTATATAACCACATTAACAGTTGTGAATCCTCCATAATTTGTTGATGCTTTTTGCAGTCAAGATGATATTGTGTACCCTAAGGAGGGTAAAGTAGCTGGTTGGGTTGACGAGTTGATAAAAGTCTTGGTCAACAGTTTGATTCTTGTGGAAGTTACTTTTATGGACTATAAAAGGTGGTAAGTGCTACTCTTGTAATTACCCGACATACACCCGGACTCAAGTCCATGGTTCAATAAAACTCACCTGCCTCCTAGCAGTTTCGATTCCAATAAAAAAAAACTAAGAATCAAGACAACCAACTATTTAAACAACCTCACTTATAAACCTTTGAAGATCTCTTACAATATTCATCGAAAGGGTTAAACTTTTAGGGTGTTACAATCTTAAAGTACACGCGTCTATGCATGTGAGGCTCTGGGTCTAAGTGTTGAACCATCTTTGATAATACTACTATAATGACCCGATTCATTCTAAGGCTAAGGTCCCTATCTGACGGATCCCAATCTCACTTCTAGCAGTTTAAGTAGAAAGCATGACCCTCACTTCTAGTAGTTTAAGTAGGAAGCATGACAATCAACCATTTTAATAACCACATTTATAAGCCCTTGAAGTTCTCTAACAATCTTCAATATGAGGCTAAAGTTTTGAGGTGTATGAACTTTTGAGTTGAAATGAGTAACTGTAAGTTAGCACAAGTGTTGACATAACTACAGACCCTCGGAGAAGGGAGAAGAGATCGGTGGTTTGGCCTTTCGAGTGGTGGGGTTCCCTCCCACTTACCTGAATTTTATGCCACTTGTTATATAGTCCAAACAATATGCCGAAGATATGAAAACAGTCTTGGCAAATGGAATCAAGTGCTTTTGCATGTTAAAGAAGGGGCCATGGGACCAAGGAGTGGCGTAGCCACATGTGGGCAGTATGCCACACCAGCTCTTTACAATTCTTTTATTTTTATATTGAGAAATTTAATATATATATATATATATATATATATATATATATATATATATATATATATATATATGCCCCTCTAAATATAAATGTTTATAAACATGTGCCCCACCAACTAATTTTTCTGACTTCGCCATTGGGACCAAGTTCATTGAATGCTCCTTTCAATTGTGATGGGAAGCTACCACCAAACATGGGCTTCAAGTGGATCCTTGTTTTTTCTTTTCACATAATCAAATGCCTTATCAATTCAAACTCTTTAAAGCGAAACCTTGCTACTATATGGATGAAGTATTTCCAGAGTCTGAGATAATTTGAAGACAGTTTCCTAACTTGGCGCTGGTGGTTGAAAGATACGTGCATAAAGAATTGAATTCTACTTGTCTATTAAACGAGTTAAGTTTGAGTCACCAGATGCGCTCATTTCTTTAATGAGTTGAGCCCGAGTTAGTCGAGCTCAGCTCTACTCGTTTAAAGCATGTATGTGTTAATATTTTTATTATGATTACAAATCATATCGTAAGCTAGCTTTTTAAAGGTCAGTGTTTCAAGTCGTCATCTTGGCCTTTTACATTAAAATAAAAAGCCTTTTTGATGCTTAACTCGAGCTTAGCTGAGCCGAGCTCGAGTAAGACAACTCCAGCTTGACTCAAGCTCAAGCCAATCCTTTCAGACTTGAGCCAAGCCTAAGCTTCGCCCGACTCGACACCTCTAGGTTGAACACCATCTTGTTGCTTGCTTGGTAAGTGGCTTGCTGTCGAAGGCGTTCAACCAGGGTTACATTGTAGTATGTCAAGTTTAATAAGAAATCTAGATTCTTATATACATGTCTCCTTATCAAAGTTATGTTTTTCATTATTTTTCAAACTCATCTCCCACTTATACGTGAACGACAAATTCATTCACTGCATTTCAGCTTTAGCATATACTTAATTTAATCATGATAACTATGCATGCCAATGGATATCAGATATATGACTGAAATTGCTTCAAAAAAGTCGGATATGAAAAAACAAAAATAACATCCTCCTAAGAAATTGGATTAGAATTGAATTTACCAGATCAGATTCACATAATTTCAAATAAATATCTGATTGTATTTGGATTCAGATTTGATTTATTTTGAAATAAACACCATTTGATATATCTAGGCTCGATTTTCAAATCGTATAATTAAAATTTGGGTTAAGATATGAAGTATATTTATCTTCATCCGTAATTCAGTGTAGATAGGGGAAAAGGTATATTTGATTCAAATCTGATCCGTTGAGGTCCCTAATGATCAACCCCTTACCACTTAATATACTTACCACTTACCATAGTTAACTTGTCGGCAAAGAAAAAAAAAAGGCTTGTGAAACATTCAAAATTACTTGTATTTGATTCCATTTACGTCATTCATCCTGATATTGCCACACTTGGTTACATAATTCCATTATACTGACAAATATAACCATGTGGAACAGCATGAAGTGGTAATGTAAAAGATAAGGATGGAGCTGTCAATGGTTCTACAGATACTGAATAGAGACCAAGTGGTGGGGATGACCAATGGAAAAGAAACAACAAAAAAGGTCATAAAACAATATTTTTCTATTATTTACGTGTTTGAGAGATTTTTCTTATACGTGGAATTATTGTCTGAGCCGTACCTTTATTCCATGCCTTGAAAATGTCGCGTGGTATATGGTTTTATGGATGACCTAAGATGATGTTAAGAGATTCTTTGTCCAATCTCTGTTTCATATTTTAATACTTCAATTATAAGTGGGATACTTAAAATTGGAACTCATTTGTATAAAATGTGAAATTTCCATGAGCATCAATCTTTGTGCATATTTGGATGCAAGAAGTATGGTTTTGCAGCTGGATTACATGTAAGTTTGCATTTTGTGACGTGCTTGATAGCTGGGAAAAACTACTTCTTAGGTAGAATTTACCCTGATATGTACTACCAACATAGTTACGAGAGGAGAATAACTCGAATCCCTTTATATTTTGGGTTTGTCACGGCAGAAAGAGTCTATTGCTTTCATGTCTTTGCTTTTGGAAAAGGGAGGAAACTTTCCAAAGACAGGGTCGTCTGGTGACTTTTGAGTCTTTGGTGAAACTCAAAGAAATCTCTCCATATCGATAACCTTTCTTGAATAAGTTACTTGGGCCGCAAGGTACGCAAATAGGTAACGTAACCTGGGGAATTTGTGTCACTATTATGATGTGAAAGGAACTTGTTGCCAATTGGTGGCCTCATGAAACTAGCGACAATTCACTCTTTGAAAAAGAGACCAATTCCTAAGTTTTCAAGCTTTTAGGCTATATCGATGTCAGTAATAACAGTGGTGCACCTTTCAATTTAGTTGTCAACCGTTTTAAGACATAAAGAGAATAGTGCGTCATTGGAACAGGAGAAGAAAATCTGGTTCCTGGTACCCTCTTTCTCTCTACTTAACACTCACAGCCTATAGTTTCCTCCCTTTAGAAGGAAAATCTTTTATTGTTTGACTTGTTACAATAGTTCGACCACTGATGCTTCCATTCTGAGTTTCATTGTTCCAAAGGCTCGACAAGTCCCGAGGAGGAATTATTTACATGCCAGTTTGGTCAATTTTAGCTTTGCAGTGGCTGGAAAATGACGGAAATGCGACAATTAGACGCAAAGACTGTATTGACGGTTTTATCGGCTCTATGGTTGAGGATGGTTCCAACGTATTCATTAATTGGGTGAAAAGCAAGGAGATTCATTCTGTAAGTTTTGCCCATGAAAAAGATCACTTTCTTGACATTTGTCTTCAAAAGAAGTTGTATAACCTTCCTTTCATTTGTTAATAGGGAAATTTCAAGGTTACTCTACATCCTTATTCTGTCAATGAAAAAAGGTTGAACCCACTGATAATCCGCGTCTTCATGATTAGGCCTACTGGCTACGTAAAAATGGGAAAACATTACCAACCAATAGAGAAACTGCCTACAGGATCTTCACAATGATATACAATCGATAATTAGAAAACAAATGACCCTTATATGTTGTAATACTTAGTACTAAATGTAAACTATTTGTTATGCTTTGAAGGGACAACATTAAAGTTAGCTTCAATGATCGTACCTTATCAGTGTGAGCACCTTGGCTCTCACAAACAAAACCAAGTCATCATCCTTTTTCTTTATTATTGTGATGTTGTAGAGATCTCTAGAGAAATAGCTGAGGTAAGAATTGCCTTGTGCCAAGTTCTTACAAGGTGGCATGTTTACAACTTAAAGTTACAACATTCCAGCAGGGGAATGTTAGTATTCTTTTACAGTCAAGCGCAAGACAGACAAGATCATGAACTGGTGATGCTAAAAGTCTTTCTTAGTTCATCCTGTTGGCCAACAATCTTTTGGCTCCATTAGGCCGTTTAAGTTAGGTTTTATAATCTCAATTTGGTATTGCCATTTCGGAAGCCTCACTTTACTGTTCTATATTTGTAGACATTTTTTTCATAATGAATTCCTGTGAAAAATCCAAGAAGATGAGTTGTCAAGTCACCTATTTTTAAACCACATTTGGATGTCCTAACTCAGTAAAGATCTTATGGGCTACTGAAAGAATCTCATAGAATATTTTAATCGGTGTCTCACCGAGATGTGAGGACATGCAGGTCCAGTGAGATCAGGGAAAATCAGCTATCCTGCCTGAACTCAAAGCATATATACATGAGTGTTCATAGTTATTTCTTTGCAATACAAATTTATCATATTTATTCTGTCGATGCAATAGGTCCGATTGCTTGCTGGTTTCTCTATCAACCTCTGCATTCATATCCTTTTGTGGTATTTTGCTCACGGTATCTGCGGAATGTTTAATCCAAATCAACTACAGTTTTATCAAACAAAATCTGTTTTCCATTGCAATGGACTTGTCCTTATTAATGGTTTGCAATTTTCTGGTTTGCAACAACTTGTCTTTAATCTGGAAGCTTCATGTTTTAAGTAGCAGAATGTTCATCAATTGTTACTAGCATATTTATGTTTTAATCTCAAATACAAAGAGAAATAGACTTTTTCTTCCGACAGATAAATATCTCCTTTTCTGCGTAGTTGTTTTTTCATTCTGCTGCAATTTTTCAACTGTGCTATTGAATAACCTTAGCTGCAGCTGAAACACTCATCTGTTTACATTGTAGGAAACCATGCAGCATGTGGGACTCTATATAGCACAAGGGAGTGGGGCCAAAATCGTGCCGAAAGTGGAGTAAAGATGGTTCCACCACCTGTTGTCACCTATAGATATATTAAAATGTAAGTGGCTTGTAGCTTCTCTGTGTTGACAATTTCCTCGAAGCGTACCTAAAGTGAGAAGGAGTGAAGAGCATAAGGGTAATGTTAGCAGCAATCGAAACTAAACCTGTACAATGGTCCCTTTCTACCCTTGTTCACTTTCATGATCGGCAAGCTTAATTTTTCCTGAAAGGTAAGAAACAAGAACTTTGTAAGCGTACGCACCCAATCACGAACATCTCTACTGTTCTATTTTCAATTAGATCAGTCTTTTCTTAGGAACAAAGAACTCAAGCGTGGATTGGTCTTATGCTAACAAGAACATGTACTAAGAAAGGTGATCCTCTTTGCAAGGATTTTTGTCCTTCAGTCCCCATTTCAAGGTAGCAACTCCTGCCTTTCACTCGTATGACAATATTTCAGTCTCGTCCTTGTTCTCCTCCCACCCAAAGATTTTTGGCAAGCTCTAGATGACTTTTAGAATTGCCCACCTGTGTTTCCAGGGATTGAAGCCCGTTCTTTTACCCAATGCACATTTAAATATAATTTCTTTTGACCCAAAATTTTCAGATAAAAACCTAACAAGATTAGGTTACTCCAAATATATGGTTTATTGGAAAGGGTTTGGACAATGTTAAGGCCGCACACACATTTTGTCTCACAAGCAACATCAAAGAATTTCCAATAATACTTGATCCAACTCGTGTCCACTAATTTTTATAAAACGCTTCAAGCCAGTGATTCCCCTTTCCCCTTCTTATCCGGGTACTACTATCTCTCTTTCTTTGTGGTATCTCCTCCTTACTTACATTTAGTTGCCTTCAAGAATCTTGTGTAGCCTATTCATCATCATTATAACCAAAGAAGGAAGAAGCCTACATCCACAAATGCCACAGCCAAATGGTTTGTGTCATCCAATCATGTTGCAAATTACCTACCTTTGACTCTTTGACACACTCAAGTTGTTGCCATGGAGGTTCCATGGCAACCGTTCCTCATTCCTCGTCCTATATTTCTGCTGATCTGCAACATCCTAATGCAGAAATACAATAGCACCAGGTTGGTTGTGATGATGGTCGCTGCGACATTGCAGTTTTGTTCACCTTTTTGATTGGCGAGGTTAATTAAGGAAAAAAGCAAGAACTTTGTAATCCTAACCGCTCAATCATGAACACCCAAAGTTCTAATTTCAAGTATATTANCGTTTCTTCTGCCAAAAGACGTTTCAGAAGTACGTAAAATTATGGACACAGCAAGAACGGGTGTGTCACTGTCTCCGCACTCCCCTTACGAAAACCGCTGGATCTTGTTTTGTTCAGCGGTTGGTTGACAATGGAATTCTCATTCACAATACTCTTCAATACCTATAATGTGCACCAACATGTTCTAACTATGCACCAAGCAAGGCCAGACATGAGATAAATATAAAAGCAAGAAGCATATGGCAGAAACATAAAGATGCTAGGGCTTTTCAAAAGCAATAGAGTGGAACAGAAGCATGAAACAAGTGATGACGGCCCATATTCATGTAAGTTTTGACTTGGACATGCCTCCTAGACTGGACAAAGGAACTCAACGGCGGATTGAATGAACTTCTGCTAATGGGCGGTCTGTTATTTAGATAAAGAGAGGGAGGCGGAGGGCGGCGACTCTACTTGTTTGCGCTAGATTGCCCGTGTTGTCTCCGCATCGGGGAAGTTCAAGGCCTTAAGAATCGGATCCTAACGGATTAGATCAGAGCCGGAAAAAAAGATCTGAATTTTGTCCAACCGAAATTATTTCACAAACGACCTCACATTGAATCTGTGCCCTAGATGGAGTTTACTTCCACAGTAGCCTGAGTCTCCACGACGTTGTTCCTTACAAGGATCACATACACAGAGATAAAGAGAGCAAATGAAAAAGGACCATACTTGATTCAGGGTCTTCGACAGTTTGTAAATTTACCTCTTCCTACCACTCACCAAGTGGTTGGCATCTACACTCCAAGTTATTGCACGTATCAGCAGAAAAATTTGCAAGTGAACATAAGGGAACGATGCATGATGTCATCTCCAGCTTTTAGGTTGGCAAGGCCCCCCAAGAATATGATACCAGATTGATGGCGGCCGTGGCATTTCCAGTAAATACAATTTCTTTAGGTTTTGAACCATTAACGGAAACTGATCTTTTCTTCCTTGCCAACTCAAAAGCATCGGTGGCTTTTGCACTGAATTAATAGGAACTAACAAACCACAAATTTATCAGCATAACATTGCCCAAAAGGAAACTCCTATTAGTTACAAAGACAACAGTAACTTTATCCGTGAATAATGACAGACAAACAAAACACGAAAGTAATCAATGGGGCTAATCCATAACCCTCCAGCCAACCAATCAACAACTTGAGCATTGAACAAAGCATTGTGTTAAGTGCATGAAAAAAAAGGAATAATAAGTAGCAATAGTCTACTGCCCACTATGCAGAACTACATGCATCAATTTGAATGAACTTAAAAGCTTTTGAACTACATGCATCAATATGAACGAACTTAAAAGCACAAAGCTGCTTCAGTTTGAGGGTCACAAATTTGTCCATAATGCACATAAAATATATCTGAATATAACTGAAAACAATAGAAAAATCTAAGAGCTTTGCAAGAAGTACAAATTCGTGCATCTATTCCTCAGGATGCAGGCAGTCACACTGACAATCATTTTGAAAAATCCAGAAAATTGGCAACAGAGCTAGCATTGTAGGGCATGCAAAATCATATTGCGTTTCAAAGAGAGATCTACTAACTGCACCATTGCGTGTGGGTCTGTTCCATCAGATGCTGTATTGCAGATTCTAGATGGCCAGAGCAGTGGTTGACCTGTCATGGTTGTCAGAGGGTAATGGATAACTCCTAGTGACCTGATCCACAAACACCACAAAATTATTGAACTCAATCCGTATCTCCTTCCATGGAAAGAGATGAAGACTCCACTTTAATTTCATGCTTCAATCAATGGTTGTCTGTCAACATATGCAGAACTTCAATAAATAATGACACAATATGCTTATATAGATGCTTTATCAGCCTGATTATAAAAGGCACAGTTAGGGATGTGGCAGATATTCCAGGTTGTTGAGGTCTAATGGAAAATCTAGTATTTCAAAAGGACTACAATGAGGTTCTTTGTCTTGTTGCAGGAAGGGATGTTATAAGATGCATGAGAAATAATTTGCAGAATATGAACATAACCCAACTAGTGCCTTGCATTGTCCCCTAAGGCAAAGTGAAACCATTGATCTACCAAAAAACTTGTTGAACATAATATTCAATACAGAAAAGAAAGGAAAGAGAAATCAGTGGAGGACAAGGATGGTGGTTCGTTACATAGCCTAGCCAGCTTCTGCTTCCGGTACAGATCATCACAGTAGGTGTTCTTGAAGCAGCCATCAACAAGGTAGTCCTGAATGACCAGTTGGTGAGGGAATGCTTTTCCTAGAGCAAGAATCGCAGCCTTCCCAGGAGTGCATTCCGGGAGGGTGTTCTCACCGGGCTTCGGTGCGCCGACCACCATTTCGCTCTAAGAAAAGGTCGACCAAAGAAGAGTTTTAAGATCTTATTGCTGAACTGAAGCTGCTTAGAAGGCCGGAGCGACGTACCTCTCATACAAATATGGTCGGAGTGGGTTTACGAAAATATTTTGGCGAGTGAAAGCCTATGAGGCAGGCATACCAACATTTACCACAGTAGAAGAACCATAGTTGGCAAACGTCGAAGGCGTGATGCTATTAGGTATGTGTAGTTACTACCACATTTTGGTGAGCACTTAAAATTTTTTATTCCTTTCCTTCAGAACACTTGTTTGATGTATTGTTTGATGTGCAGAACACTTGTTGGCCAAACCCTCGCGCAGACGTACTCCAGATCTGCAGAACACGTGTTTTACAGATGCAGACGTGCCACAGATCAGACACCCTCCAGACGTTCCTCATTTAACTATTTAAGATACCATGACACAAACAAGGCGCGCTCTTTCTCCACCAAAAACAACAAACATCGTCAAGAATTTTCTATTTACTAGAAAACGCTTCCCACGAGATCAATTTGAGAGAAGCAATAGTTTTTTATTTTGCTAAATTCGTTCTGCAAACGAGAATTGATCTTATCCATTATCAAAACACATTTCTGAAGAGTGCTTAACTGCATTCCCGTCTTCTGGATAAAAAGAAAAAATTCTTCTACAGATCACCGTTAGCCTGTGTCTCGTCTACAAAAGGGAGACACAGTACTCATTTGAAGGTAAACAAACTGAAACAAGACACCATAATATATCAACCCTACCTCCATCTGAACCCATACTTCACCTCAAAAAAAAGAAAAGCAAATAAAATAAGATGAAAAAATTATCCATCGGCCACAGAAGTGGCTATTGCGTATGCTCTTTTTGGANTGAGCATGCACCCTGAGTCCTTGAAGATGGAGACGCTGATGCACGTCTCAGTTCATAGTTATAAAAGACAACCTCCAATCCCTTTTTTTAGGACTGAGATAGTGATTCAGAAGTTTCACCAAGAATAGAGGTTATAAGACTGCCAAACATCACCAGAGATTTGGCTTTCATGCAAGGAAGAAATAAACCGGTGGAGAAAATAAGCGGTTGACTCAACATATATCAGAATGGTTTCAACATGCTGGTAATTGGTCCTGGTGGAACAAGGCTGTTGTTGAAGCTAGAGATTGAAAGTTTAATACTCTACAAAACTGAAAACATAAAACCGATGAATTTTAATATTTGATAATCAAGGAAATTGTCAACCACCCTCCCAAAGTCTACGGTAGTTGGATGCATTAAGAAAAATATATATCATGGTATATTAGGCATGCCACTATCACCAATGTCGTCATCAACACATCCTTGGAGAAGTTATTCTTGAAATCCATGGTTTGATGCTCCAAACCTAGCACGTTTTGCAATCAAAGTCCTCAGCCAGACATGCAGTGCTAGTGGATGCGAAAGGAACTGGAGTGTATTCCAACATATCCATAGCAAAAAAAGGAATAGGCTCGAACATAAAAGGTTGAATGACCTTGTCCTTGTTCGATACAATATGAGGTTGAAACAAAGGTAATATAGCTTCATCTTTACATGTTATCTACAATATATTTATATGAAATTACATACTAAGTTACTAACAAATTTTCTCTTATTTAACGTAGAGAATTACAAAAAGAATTAGCAAGGCAGCACACATCTCAGTTCGATCCTATCAGCTTGGAAAATTTTGACGATCTAGAGCCATGGATTGAGGAATAACCAGCTACAATATTTGATGATGAAGATTTTGAATGCTTCAACCTTGAAGCTGAAGCAACAGAAGGCTTTGTTGATGAAGGAGAGTCTGCTACTGCTGGTGTTGAATATGTTGGTGAAGATCTTCCAATTCTTGACGATGAAGATGAAGAAGAAGAGGAAGATGAAGATGAAGATGATGAAGATTATGAATGATCAATGATAAATCATGAATGAGAGTCAAGTCAAGACTCAAGAGTTTTGTTGAATGATATTGTTATGAATTTTGATGTATGAACACTTGACTTGAATCACTTGATTGAATGTTTATCACTTTATGGCTTATGCTTTGTTGAAACTTGAATGACATTGTTATGAATTTTCAATTTTGATGTGTATGAATGATGAACGGGTAAGTTTATGTCAATAATAAGTCTATCATTAGCTCGAACATGTTTTCTACGAAGAATTTGTTATTTTTAATTTTTTCTGATTTTTTTATAATTTTTAAATTTTTTTTTCTGATTTATTAATAATTTTTTTTAAAAATTTACGATAGGTTACGATACAGCATACCTTAAAGCCCGAACGATACGCCTTATGATACGCTTTTTACAACATTGGCCAAAACCACAAAAGGACAATTTATGTTTTAACTTGTAAAAAGCTATTGTAAAAATAAATTGTCATAAATATCATGTTTGTATTATAGATCACAATATATAATATCTTTCATGATAATTTTTAATCTGGAAAGTCATTTTGTGTTTTTTAGGAAGCCAAAAATTGGCAATGTCATCACAATATTTTTCAAAAATCAAAATATCATATCGCTGTGATATGTAGAACATGGATGGGGTGTTTTGAGAATGCCATATTGATTATATGGTACATATACACACAGAAACACATAATGGTGCATATTGCATATATCTTCATGTACTTTACACAGCTGGTGCTAGTTATACTTGTACACCTTTTTTTTGTTGTTAACCGCTAAATTTTTACCTCCATTCTATATGATGTCATTATTCTTTCTGAATGCAAATATGATGTCACTATCCTTCGTGTGGGTCGTTGACAGCTTGCTTTCTTATGTATTTGAGCACTACACATGCAAACTGCAAAGTAGAACAAGGATTATCATTGTAGTCGTCTTGGTGGCCCATTAAAAATAAAATCCTTCAATGCTTCCTCTTCAAATACTTCTATATAATTAATTAGATATCTTAATTTGGTCACAACCACGTCATGATACTATGTTTGATGGGCATAAATGGATTGAAATTCAGATCGTCGAAATGTAAGCCTTCATTTGAAATTTCATAAACAGTTATGAGGTGCGCATGAATGGATTGAAAATTTGAAATCAATTGTAAACCTTCATTTGGAATTTCATGAACAGTGGCGAGGCGCTCACATAATCTTTTTTTTTTTTTGTTTAAAGCATGCGAGCCACTTCCAAATTACGTAGAATGTTCTAGGCCTTACCGAAAATTTGTACCCAACAATAGAACTTGATGCATCATGAATCTATGCTCAAAGCCAATCAACTACTCCCAAAAAGAACAAAGAGATTAAAGTAAAAATTTATTACTTTGCAGGCTTCTGGTAAATTTTGAGGCATGAGAAACTTATATCCTACTGAGTTAACTAGACTTGGTAGTTCTCGTTTGATTCATTGAAACTTCCTGTGATCCGAGTTATGTGGGAATATGAATTTGTGTAGTTACATATTCATGTATCAGTGGCCTCTTGTTTGCAGCATGTTGTTTGCAGCATAGAGAGTTGATGTGACGGGGACTTGAAACGAAAACCAATCATCCACTGCTGCTCTCGTTCTGACCGTTGCATCAACCTCCTTAGAGATTAAGTATTTGCACCTTGAGCGTTGAACTTTGAACCTCTTTCAATTAGGAGGCTGTTCAGGGCAATCCATCCCTGTCTTATTACTCAATTTGCTATACACAAGTTCGCCTTAACTTTAGGATAGTTGTAGCAAGGTATGCCACAAACTTAGTTGAGAAATCCATCAAATTGGATCCCTGAATTAGATTTAAAAATGTCATTAGGTTTCCTACTAAAACCATATTACCAAGTTTTAATTCTCACAAGAAAATTTATTGACCTTATCTGTGTGTGTGTGAGAGGGAGAGAGAAAGTGTGTGTGTTCTCCACATGTACTTATTAGGGATTTAAATGCCATTAAAAGTGGGTAATGGCATGTTAGATTTTCTTTATTTTTGTTACTATCTTTGATTTGTAGGAAGGAGGATACTTGTTTGATGATTATCTATTTATTGGCCTTCTTATACCACTGAAGTGTCAGTCATCCTTTCCGACTCATGCCAACTAAACAGAGACTTTTGTCATCTGTGAGCCACGTTCCTAGCTGTCCTGTAACTCGACTACCAAAAAGAAGATGCAAACAAATTTTTATCAATTCATACCATGCATTTATGAGAAGGTGCTGGTTTTTTCCAGGTCCTGTCATGAACTTGCTTTGAGATTCAATTCTTAGGGGGAACTCTCTCTTCCCCGTCAAATCTTTGTTTAATAGATTCTCTCTACACTGACAGTAAGACTGCGGCTGCAGCACAATCAATAAACATGTTTTTAGAAAAAAACACACTCATTTTATACTTCAATAATAGGTTTAGCAGTATAAGACTGCAAAAAATTTGTCTTTTTTTTAAATGAAAAACCTTTTTCACATTTTCTATTATGGAATTTATTTGTAGGATTTTCTTTTTTATTTTTTTAAAATTTACAGAATTTTTTTAAAGGAAAGAAAAATTTTACCATATTCATACCTAAGAAAACCCTACCGATTTAAACTATATTTATGACAATTGGCTGGAGCTATAAACAGATTCATTTAAACTTGATGGGTTGAAATGCCCTTATTAAAAGTTCTTGGAACGTATACCATAGGAACAAGCATTCCAACAACTCAATGTTCCCTTATTAAGTGCCCTCTAGTAAAGAATGAATTTAATATCCAACTAATTGATGCGAGCAATCAAGTACAATAAATATCTTTCCTTCTTTCCTCTTCTTTGTCTGTCTCAATGTTTTATGTAAATAATATGAGCATTATATCAAATGAGAAATGGTGACAATAGTATGCACTCTGTAGAGAATAGAGGGGAATATGGCATATGAAGTTGCATTCCATAATATTACTTGAGAAATGATATTTCTTTTATCTGTTTCAAAGATAACCACTTATGGTTAAGGAAAATATAGATGTACTCTAGGTGGAAGAGTATCCTTCAGGGAGAACATAGTGCTGGTTGACTTGGCACTTGTAAAACCAACATGCATAAGGTGATGTACAATATTTGGTTTGATTTACACGCACATTTTTTTGTTGCTATTAGAGGGGAAGGTACTTGAATTACTTGCTTCAATTAGTCTACGTTGCTCAGTAGTATAACTTATCTCAGTTGATTTTTCTTTCATTGATATTTCATAATGTGCATAGCACATAATTGTGTGCTTATATGTGAATATGGGTCGTCATCACTTGTTTCATGTTTCTGTTCTACTCTATCGTTTGAAAAGCCCTAGCATCTTTATGTTTATGCCGTATGTTTCTTGCTTTTATATTTATCTCATGTCTGGCCTTGCTTGGCGCATAGTTAGAACATGTTGGTGCACATTATAGGTATTGAAGAGTATTGTGATTGAGAATTCCATTGTCAACCAACCACTGAACAAAACAAGATCCAGCGGTTTTCGTAAGGGGAGTGCGGAGACAGTGACACACCCGTTCTTGCTGTGTCCATAATTTTACATACTTTTGAAATGTCTTTTGGCAGAAGAAACATTGAGGCTTTCAACTTTTGAATAGAAAAGAGGCAGAAATTCATTCAATCCGCAGTTGAGTTCCTTGGTCTTTAATATACTTGAAATTAGAACTTTGGATGTTCATGATTGAGCAGTTAGGATTACAAAGTTCTTGCTTTTTTCTTAATTAACCTCCCCAATCAAGAAGGTGAACAAGACTGCAATGTCGCAGCGACCATCATCACAACCAACCTGGTACTATTGTATTTCTGCATAAAGATATTGCAGATCAGCAGAAATATAGGACGAGGAATGAGGAACGGTTGCCATGGAACCTCCATGGCAACAACTTGAGTGTGTCAAAGAGTCAAAGGTAGGTAATTTGCAGCATGATTGGATGACACAAACCATTTGGCTGTGGCATTTGTGGATGTAGGCTTCTTCCTTCTTTGGTTATAATGATGATGAATAGGCTAAGGAGGAGATACCACAAAGAAAGAGAGAGAGTAGTCCCCCGATAAGAAGGGGCAAGGGGAATCACTGGCTTGAAGGGTTTTATAAAAATTAGTGGACACAAGTTGGATCAGGTATTCTTGGAAATTCTTTGATGTTGCTTGTGAGACAAAATGTGTGTGAGGCCCTAAGATTGTCCAAACCCTTTCCAATAAACCATATATTTGGATTAACCTAATTTTGTTAGGTTTTTGTCTGAAAATTTTGGGTCAAAAAAATTATATTTAAATGTGCATCGGGTAAAAGAAATGGCTTCAATCCCTGGAAACACAGGTCGGCAATTCTAAAAGTCATCTAGAGCTTGCCAAAAATCTTTGGGTGGGAGGAGAACAAGGACGAGACTGAAATATTGTGATACGAGTGAAAGGCAGGAGTTGCTACCTTGAAATGGGGACTGAAAGACGAAAATCCTTGCAAAGAGGATCACGTTTCATAGAAAATGTTCTTGTTAGCATAAGACCAATCCACAGTTGAGTTCTTTGTTCCTAAGAAAAGACTGATCTAATTGAAAATAGAACATTAGAGATGTTCGTGATTGGGTGCTTACGCTTACAAAGTTCTTGTTTTTTGCCTTTCAGGAAAAATTAAGCTTGCCGATCATGAAGGTGAACAAGGGTACAAAGGGACCATTGTACAGGTTTAGTTTCGATTGCTGCTAACATTACCCTTATGCTCTTCACTCCTTCTCACTTTAGGTACGCTTCGAGGAAATTGTCAACACAGAGAAGCTACAAGCCACTCACATTTTAATATATCTATAGGTGACAACAGGTGGTAGAACCATCTTTCAACCTTTACTCCACTTTCTGCACGATTTTGGCCCCCCTTCCTTGTGCTATATAGAGTCCCACATGCTGCATGGTTTCCTACAATGTAAACAGATGAGTGTTTCAGCTGCAACTAAGATTATTCAATAGCACAGTTGAAAAATTGCAGCAGAGTGAAAAAACAACTACGCAGAAAATGAGATATTTATCTGTCGGAAGAAAAAGTCTTTTTCTCTTTGTATTTGAGATTAAAACATAAATATGCTAGTAACAATTGATGAACATTCTGCTACTTAAAACATGAAGCTTCCAGATTAAAGACAAGTTGTTGCAAACCAGAAAATTACTTGAGAATGGTGACAATAGTACGCACTCTGTAGAGAATAGAGGGGAATATGGCATATGAAGTTGCATTCCATAATATTACTTGAGAAATGATATTTCTTTTATCTGTTTCAAAGATAACCACTTATGGTTAAGGAAAATATAGATGTACTCTAGGTGGAAGAGTATCCTTCAGGGAGAACATAGTGCTGGTTGACTTGGCAGTTGTAAAACCAATAAACCAATATGCATAAGGTGATGTACAATATTTGGTTCGATTTACACGCACATCCTTTTGTTGCTATTAGAGGGGAAGGTACTTGAATTACTTGCTTCAATTAGTCTACGTTGTTCAGTAGTATAACTTATCTCAGTTGATTTTTCTTTCATTGATATTTCATAATGTCCATAGCACATAATTGTGTGGTTATATGTGAGTATGGGCCGTCATCACTTGTTTCATGTTTCTGTTCTACTCTATCGTTTGTTCTACTTTATCGTTTGAAAAGCCCTAGCATCTTTATGTTTCTGCCATATGTTTCTTGCTTTTATATTTATCTCATGTCTGGCCTTAATTGGTGCATAGTTAGAACATGTTGGTGCACATTATAGGTATTGAAGAGTATTGTGAATGAGAATTCCATTGTCAACCAACCGCTGAACAAAACAAGATCCAGCGGTTTTCGTAAGGGGAGTGCGGAGACAGTGACACACCCGTTCTTGCTGTGTCCATAATTTTACGTACTTCTGAAACGTCTTTTGGCAGAAGAAACGNTAATATACTTGAAATTAGAACTTTGGGTGTTCATGATTGAGCGGTTAGGATTACAAAGTTCTTGCTTTTTTCCTTAATTAACCTCGCCAATCAAAAAGGTGAACAAAACTGCAATGTCGCAGCGACCATCATCACAACCAACCTGGTGCTATTGTATTTCTGCATTAGGATGTTGCAGATCAGCAGAAATATAGGACGAAGAATGAGGAACGGTTGCCATGGAACCTCCATGGCAACAACTTGAGTGTGTCAAAGAGTCAAAGGTAGGTAATTTGCAACATGATTGGATGACACAAACCATTTGGCTGTGGCATTTGTGGATGTAGGCTTCTTCCTTCTTTGGTTATAATGATGATGAATAGGCTACACAAGATTCTTGAAGGCAACTAAATGTAAGTAAGGAGGAGATACCACAAAGAAAGAGAGATAGTAGTACCCGGATAAGAAGGGGCAAGGGGAATCACTGGCTTGAAGCGTTTTATAAAAATTAGTGGACACGAGTTGGATCAAGTATTCTTGGAAATTCTTTGATGTTGCTTGTGAGACAAAATGTGTGTGCGGCCTTAACATTGTCCAAACCCTTTCCAATAAACCATATATTTGGATTAACCTAATCTTGTTAGGTTTTTATCTGAAAATTTTGGGTCAAAAGAAATTATATTTAAATGTGCATCGGGTAAAAGAAAGGGCTTCAATCCCTGGAAACACAGGTGGGCAATTCTAAAAGTCATCTAGAGCTTGCCAAAAATCTTTGGGTGGGAGGAGAACAAGGACGAGACTGAAATATTGTCATACGAGTGAAAGGCAGGAGTTGCTACCTTGAAATGGGAACTGAAGGACAAAAATCCTTGCAAAGAGGATCACGTTTCTTAGTACATGTTCTTGTTAGCATAAGACGAATCCACGCTTGAGTTCTTTGTTCCTAAGAAAAGACTGATCTAATTGAAAATAGAACAGTAGAGATGTTCGTGATTGGGTGCGTATGCTTACAAAGTTCTTGTTTTTTGCCTTTCAGGAAAAATTAAGCTTGCCAATCATGAAGGTGAACAAGGGTACAAAGGGACCATTGTACAAGTTTAGTTTCGATTGCTGCTAACATTACCCTTATGCTCTTCACTCCTTCTCACTTTAGGTACGCTTCGAGGAAATTGTCAACACAGAGAAGCTACAAGCCACTTACATTTTAATATATCTATAGGTGACAACAGGTGGTGGAACCATCTTTACTCCACTTTCAGCACGATTTTGGCCCCCCTTCCTTGTGCTATATAGAGTCCCACATGTTGCATGGTTTCCTACAATGTAAACAGATGAGTGTTTCAGCTGCAACTAAGATTATTCAATAGCACAGTTGAAAAATTGCAGCAGAGTGAAAAAACAACTACGCAGAAAAGGAGATATTTATCTGTCGGAAGAAAAAGTCTATTTCTCTTTGTATTTGAGATTAAAACATAAAGATGCTAGTAACAATTGATGAAGATTCTGCTACTTAAAACATGAAGCTTCCAGATTAAAGACAAGTTGTTGCAAACCAGAAAATTGCAAACCATTAATAAGGACAAGTCCATTGCAATGGAAAACAGATTTTGTTTGATAAAACTGCAGTTGATTTGGATTAAACATTCGCAAAATACCACAAAAGGATATGAATGCAGAGGTTGATAGAGAAACAAGCAAGAAATCAGACCTATTGCATCAACAGAATAAATATGATAAATTTGTATTGCAAAGAAATAACTATGAACACTCATGTATATATGCTTTGAGTTCAGGCAGGATAGCCGATTTTCCCTGATCTCACTGGACCTGCATGACCTCATATCTGGGTGCGACAACGATTAAAACATTCTATGAGATTCTTTCAGTAACCCATAAGATCTTTACAGAGTTAGGACATCCAAATGTGGTTTAAAAATAGGTGACTTAACAACTCATCTTCTTAGATTTTTCATAGAAATTCATTATGAAAAAATGTCTACAAATATAGAACAGTAAAGTGAGGCTTCTGAAATGGCAATGCCAAATTGAAATTATAAAACCTAACTTAAACGACCTAATGGAGCCAAAAGATTGTTGGCCAACAGGATGAACTAAGAAAGACTTTTAGCATCACCAGTTCATGATCATGTCTATCTTGCTCTTGACTGTAAAAGAATACTAACATTCCCTTGCTGGAATGTTGTAACTTTACGCTATAAATATGCCACCTTGTAAGAACTTGGTGGTACAAGGCAATTCTTGCCTCTGCTATTTCTCTAGAGATCTCTACAACATCACAATAATAAAGAAATGATGATGACTTGGCTTTGTTTGTGAGAGCCAAGGTGCTCACACTGATAAGGTACGATCATTGAAGCTAACTTTAATGTTGTCCCTTCAAAGCATAACAGATATTTTAGTTTACATCTAGTACTAAGTATTACAACATATAAGGGTCATTTGTTTTCTAATTATCTATTGTATATCATTGTGAAGATCCTGTAGGCAGTTTCTCTATTGGTTGGTAATGCTTTTCCATTTTCACGTAGCCAGCAGGCGTAATCATGAAGACGTGGATTATCAGTGTGCTCAACCTTTTTCCATTGACAGAATAAGGACGTAGTGTAACCTTGAAATTTCCCTATTAACAAATGAAAGGAAAAATGCGAGTACAAGTACCTGAGGATGGGAAATAGCTCCCTTAATATCTTTAGCAACACGAGCAGGAATATCATAAGTTGCACATCCCTTTGAATAAACAAAAACATCTTCCAATGGAGATAGCCAACCTCTATTTCTCGCGGATAAGGTGGTAGCAACAAAGTCTAAGACACATATATCTGTACATATCCCTAGCACCAAAATCTGTGGCACAATTTCAAATACTGATTTTCAATAGAAGGTAGACTTAACGAAGGTTATACAACTTCTTTTGGAGACAAATGGCAAGAAAGTGATCTTTTTCATGGGCAAGACTTACAGAATGAATCTCCTTGCTTTTCACCCAATTAATGAATACATTGGAACCATCCTCAACCATAGAGCCGATAAAACCATCAATACAGTCTTTGCGTCTAATTGTCGCATTTCCGTCATTTTCCAGCCACTGCAAAGCTAAAATTGACCAAACTGGCATGTAAATAATTCCTCCTCGGGACTTGTCGAGCCTTTGGAACAGTGAAACTCAGAATGGAAGCATCAGTGGTCGAACTATTGTAACAAGTCAAACAATAAAAGAGTTTCCTTCTAAAGGGAGGAAAGTATAGGCTGTGAGTGTTAAGTAGAGAGAAAGAGGGTACCAGGAACCAGATTTTCTTCTCCTGTTCCAATGATGCAATGGGGAGGATAAGGTGGCTCGGGCTTAGCAGGGTAATGGGTGTCCAGAAAAGCAAGTATTGGCCATTTTCTCTCGCTGAAGATCCTAGCAAGCTTGACAGATTCATCCACCATAAGCGAGATTTGATCATTGGCAGTCAATGGGGCCTGGGAACAGATATTCAACAAAAATATCAGTTATAACAATCTAATTTTGAGAACAGATTAAACAAATTGGTAAGCCAAGTAAGTGAAAACCAAATTTAACTCTAAAACAAGAACACCTAAAAGGTCATAACTGCGACTAATCTTTATCTGATTGTTGTTTGGCTTTACTCAATAAATGATATTGACAAGTAAATAGAAAGTCAACACCAAGTCGATTTCAGACATGAAATTGGAAAGAACTGTAGAAACAAAAGAAATCGAAAGCCAAATAACAAGAAAAGAATTGAAGAGAACGAGAAAAAAGCATTCCAGAAAAATTCAAACATTCGTTAAGCCCAAATATAATCGAACAAACAAGAGCCAAACACCAAAGAAGGAGATGGGTGGGTGGAACCTTAACATGCAAAATGCAGAGAAAGAAAAAGATTCAGAGAGATTCACAACCAGATTCCCAGCTCCAGGAGTGCAAAATCCATTGACGAGATCAACCAAAACGAGCCCGAAGCTCCTGTCTACTTCAATCACCAAAGTCTCCTCATGTAAGGGCAAGTCCACGCACAACAGATCTACAGCTTTCGCTGCCATCTTGTTCCCCGTTGAGATATCACAGTTGAGAGGGAGAGAGAGAGGTTTTCAAGTTCAGAGGAACGCCCGGTCAAGCACCATGGCTTCCGATCCTTCTAGGCTGGCGGTTCCAGATCAAGTCAAATCGGTCACCTTCAGAATCTGCCTACCCCCACCAAATAGAGAAAGCGAGACTAAGATAAGGGAAGGAAGAACTGAAGGAGTCCCCACTCACCGGGTGCACGTTTGGAAAAATTCTTTAGCTTTGATTTCGGAAAGTCGAAGAGAACAAATTCAATGTGTTGTCTTCTAAGATGCCTTCGACGTAAAACATGAAAATAAAGTCAAAGTTCAGAAGAACTACAAACGAGAAGAGAGAAGCATGAAGGTAGAACTTGGATGAGAGTTCCACGACAAATTACACAACGATCGAACAAGAGGACATGATAGAATTTTCTCTCTCCACCCCAAACCACTTACTACAGTCGCCCTCTATCTGTATGTGATGATGGATAAAAATTAAAAATATATTTATTAAAAAATAATTGTAACTCTAACATGAAGATGTTGTTCGATGGATAAAAATTAAAATTATATTTACTTAAAAAAATAATTATACAAATTAAAATTATATTTACTAAAAAATAATTATAACTATGAAGTTCTACTCATGAAACATAAAACCTATGAATTTTAATATTTGATAATCAAGGAAATTGTCAACCACCCTCCCAAAGTCTACGGTAGTTGGATGCATTAAGAAAAAATATATCATGGTATATTTTTTGGTCTACTAGGCCATATCACCGTCGTAGATAATTTGACGAGCCATATCACCGTCGTAGATAATTTGACGAGCAAGACGTTAGTCGTGGTGTTTTATTCGGTGTTCTATAGTTCAAATATTCATAGACGCATTAATATGTTGCACAAAATAATGTAAGTTATTTACACACTATATTCTACTTTGTGCTACGCAACTAGATACACCATTTTTGTATTAAACAAATAAACTATTCTCTTCGGTTCCATAAATTCCAAAGTAACCTCTGATTTGGATTGGGCACAAATGGAACCTACAAAAAAAATCTAGATCTTGAGAGTGCCCACATCTATGAGTGGAGTGGCATGGATAATAATCTCCTGCAAATGGCCGGATCCTTGTTACTTTCTTCCCGGACACATACCGAGTGGATCAATAATATCCCGTTCTCAAACGAGGCGATGGATCATGTCGGATTCCAAAGCTAAGCCAAGCTGAAATCTCTGCTTTACGCCTCTCGCCCCCATTTAGCATTCACCACCATGTGCACATCATCCAACAAAATTCTCTGTAAACCAAAGCCGCTAGTTTGCTACAATATGAACTATTTTGGATCTGAAAGTTCAACTTAGTGCATCAATAATGCAGCCTAAACACGAGGATCAATCTTGATAGGTTTTAAATATGACAAAAGGAACACCCGGTGTTTGTAGTCGCATTTTGATTCCTATGTCGGTTCCTAAAACAAGAAGTGAGCGGCGGGCCAATAAAAAATGAGCGCCGTCGCTGCCTGACGGCCACAGTTCTCTCTCTCTCCCTCCCTCTCTCTCTATCGCGTATTATTTCCAGTCTAGGTTAGAGCAAAGAATGCAGTTGCGTTGATTTTGTCTTTTTGTTCCTTTCTTCTTTCTGGGGTCGTGTATGGATTTGGCTTAATGACGTGCGTGCTATTGCAGAGAGGTTGCTTTCGGGAGACTTCGATAAGGTTCGTAAAAAATTTCAGGGTTTCGAATATGAGCACCGACGCATCTGTACCGTCTGCAATTCAAGTAAGAAACCCTAGTTTCATTATTGTTGGATAACAAGCAACTTTCTAGTTGACGTTGTATTAATCCTTGATTAATACGCAGGAAGCCTAAAAACCCTTTGAAGCCTAAAAACCCTTTGTCGGGGTTCTGCGGAGGAGGAAGTTCGGTGTGGTGCCCTGGCTTCGGACGAGGAGGAAGAAGATGAACAAGGACAAGATCTTCAAGCTGGCCAAGGGGTTCAGGGGAAGAGCGAAGAACTGCATACGCATAGCGAGGGAGAGGGTAGAAAAGGCCCTGCAGTACTCCTACAGAGATCGTAGGAACAAGAAGAGGGACATGAGGTCCCTCTGGATTGAGAGAATCAACGCCGGCACCTGCTTGCACGGGGTATCACTGTCCCTTTTGTTTTTCTTTTCTTCTGAATCTTGAATCCCCTTATATTCTACCTTTTCATGGGTTTGCATTTCTAATGTATGTTTACGTATCTAGCCTTTGATTGCTTAAATTCGTGTCCATCCCGTGGGGAATCCGTAACTTGCAGGATCATGCTTGTCGTTAAATAAATTTCGATTTTTTATGGTCGAAACTGTAAATATTTTGGGTTCTCATTTATGGTCTTCTATGACTGGTCTGGTGCGGGAATGGGTAGGTTTTGAATTTTTACTTGGACTTTTACGTGTAAGCTGGGATCTGGTGTTCGTTTGTTGGTTTGAAGAATTGAAGATTTTAGTGTCTTCGTGGAGTATTTGCATAGACATGAATGAGAATGTTGAGCATTAAAGTCACTCGTCTGAATCACGAACATAATCTGAGATATTTAGATTGCAAGATCAAGATATTGATGATCGTATAGGAGTGAGAGCTGAGAGGATGGGGTTGGGGTTTAATTAGTTGTGATTAAAAGGACTAGCGCATTCAGCAAGGCTCTACACCCAGGAGTTAAAAGGGAAATATCAAAAGAATGTATAGGAGGATAAGGTAATCATCTACTTAGTACTTACTTCCTCTGGTCTAATTTTCTGTTACATTGTGAGCTAAATTGGAAAAAATGGTCGAACGACCCAACATACCTGTTCTTAATTGCTATTCTGTTACTTCAAGAATCTGACAGACATGATTCAATGCAGCTGTAGTCTTTTGCTCTGAAAAGGAAAAGTTGATCCCACAAGTTATTTTTGGGTACCTAATATACTCTGGTGATGATTCATACTTGAATGCTTCATTAACCAAACTTGTCCCATGCTGAATAGGTCTTGCTGATGATACATGTCAAATTCTAGAATCTTATTGTCCTATTAAAATAACTGAAAGAAACTGAGAAGCATGTAACAATAGCATAAGCTCAGAAGGATGGAACTAAATTTTATTGTTCCTCTGATTAGTGCTCTTAAACCCAAAGTCATGCAATTCATCTCAAACTTATTCTAGCAGCCCAAAGGTCATTGTCACTAGCTGCTGTGTCGCAAGGACACTGATATCGGTGTAGATATCGAACATTTTCTGTGAGTGCAGAAGAGCGCAGATGCTAAAAAGGTAAGCACTTCGACACAGCTTATATATATATATATATATATATATATATATATATATATATATATATATATATATATATATATATATATATATATATATATATATATATATATATATATATATATACATTAAATCATGAGGTGAAGGCTAAAAGAAGGAAATGGTGTATCTGCTCTTTCTCCATCTACTTAGTATCTCATAAAAAGGAGTAATGGAGAGTTATAAAAGGGAGAGCCTGGACTAACGTGAGCCTTGGTCCTACGTTAGGGCTGGTTAATCCTTTTTTCTGTTGCAAGAGCAAACATTTGGACATGCAATAGACCTGTTGTTGGGGAAGTATAATTTGAAGGGTGTAGATGAATTTGATGACTTTTCTTCTCTTGGCTTTTGCTGTTTCAGGAGCACTTTGATAATAATCCAGCATTTAACAACTTGGCTTCTGTCTGTTTTTTCCATTTCCTTTTCTTCCTTTGGTCTTGAAGCCTATGTCCGTTGAGAACTGTTGAATGGAGGGCTGAATGCCTTTGTTTTGGTGCATTTCTTTTAGGACATCAGTCGCCTATGGTTTTTCAACTCTGGGCATAATATTTGGGAACCCTTGCGTTCCTTGGGATTTTAGGTTATTTTGGTCGCTTGGCCCTAACAATAAAAGAGCTGTTAGTAACAGCAAAGTTTACAAAAACATGTAAGCTTTAAGACCAATTTCCTGTTTATGTTTCCCTCTTTCTGTGCCATTGGGGTGATTGATTGAATGTGAATGTCGGATATCAGAGCTAGCACCTGAAGTTGCCTGTTTGTTATGTTTCTTTATTTTTCAATATTATTTGAGTTCATGGTATTGGAGAACTAAGGTTACTCTGGTACTGTATGAGAATTATTGAGCTTGGCTTCGTAACGACTAATGCCGACTGTTCATCAGATTCTACTTTTTTGTTCCTTCTCCTTGTGCATGTTCTGTTGCTATCAATTGTGTCTGAAAACTCACTAGGGCGCATCCACACCTGCTCAAGAAGCATACCGCTAGGTTGAGCCAAGACAACGGAAAACTAAACCTGATCTTTATAGTATGAATTTTGTGTCGATTGTTTGAGAATGATCTTAGTTGTGATATATATCCACTTAAGTCACATGCCAGTAGAAAATTGAACAGTCGATCTGTATGTGTGTGTGTGTGCACGTGTTATACAATGTTGACATTGTTCTTTTGTATACAGGTTAATTATAGCACTTTCATCCATGGATTGATTAAGGAGAACATCCAGCTAAACAGAAAAGTGTTATCTGAACTATCAATGCACGAGCCATACAGCTTTAAGGCGCTCGTAGACATCTCTCGAAATGCATTTCCTGGAAACAAGCTCCCCAAGAAAGAAGGCGTGGAAGCATGATTTTTCCGTGCCAGCTTTCACAAGGTCTGACCAATAATTGGTCCTGGTGGAACACGTATCCTGCTTTTCTTTTCAACTTGTTTCTTCAAGGCTGTTGTTGAAGCTAGAGAATGTTTTCAGTTTTGTAGAGTATTGCATTTTCAATCTACCAGCATGTTGAAACCATTCTGATATATGTTGAGTCAACCGCTTAATTTCTCCACCGGTTTATTTCTTCCTTGCATGAAAGCCAAATCTCTGGTGATGTTTGGCAGTCTTATAACCTCTATTCTTGGTGAAACTTCTGAATCACTATCTCAGTCCTAAAAAAAGGGATTGGAGGTTGTCTTTTATAACTATGAACTGAGACGTGCATCAGCGTCTCCATCTTCAAGGACTCAGGGTGCATGCTCANTCCAAAAAGAGCATACGCAATAGCCACTTCTGTGGCCGATGGATAATTTTTTCATCTTATTTTATTTGCTTTTCTTTTTTTTGAGGTGAAGTATGGGTTCAGATGGAGGTAGGGTTGATATATTATGGTGTCTTGTTTCAGTTTGTTTACCTTCAAATGAGTACTGTGTCTCCCTTTTGTAGACGAGACACAGGCTAACCGTGATCTGTAGAAGAATTTTTTCTTTCTATCCAGAAGACGGGAGTGCAGTTAAGCACTCTTCAGAAATGTGTTTTGATAATGGATAAGATCAATTCTCGTTTGCAGAACGAATTTAGCAAAATAAAAAACTATTGCTTCTCTCAAATTGATCTCGTGGGAAGCGTTTTCTAGTAAATAGAAAATTCTTGACGATGTTTGTTGTTTTTGGTGGAGAAAGAGCGCTTGGACCAGTGCTTCTCCATTTAAGACAGATTACTTAAGTGCCTTGTTTGTGTGCGGATATGCGTGTTTGCATGGTATCTTAAATAGTTAAATGAGGAACGTCTGGAGGGCGTCTGATCTGTGGCACGTCTGCATCTGTAGAACACGTGTTCTGCAGATCTGGAGTACGTCTGCGCGGGGGTTAGGCCAACAAGTGTTCTGCACATCAAACAATACATCAAACAAGTGTTCTGAAGGAATAAAAATTTTTAAGTGCTCACCAAAATGTGGTAGTAACTACACATACCTAATAGCATCACGCCTTCGGCGTTTGCCAACTATGGTTCTTCTACTGTGGTAAATGTTGGTATGCCTGCCTCATAGGCTTTCACTCGCCAAAATATTTTCGTAAACCCACTCCGACCATATTTATATGAGAGGTACGTCGCTCCGGCCTTCTAAGCAGCATCAGTTCAGCAATAAGATCTGAAAACTCTTCTTTGGTCGGCGCACCGAAGCCCGGTGAGAACACCCTCCCGGAATGCACTCCTGGGAAGGCTGCGATTCTTGCTCTAGGAAAAGCATTCCCTCACCAACTGGTTATTCAGGACTACCTTGTTGATGGCTACTTCAAGAACACCTACTGTGATGATCTGTACCGGAAGCAGAAGCTGGCTAGGCTATGTAACGAACCGCCATCCTTGTCCTCCACTGATTTCTCTTTCCTTTCTTTTCTGTATTGAATATTATGTTCAACAAGTTTTTTGGTAGATCAATGGTTTCACTTTCCCTTAGGGGACAATGCAAGGCACTAGTTGGGTTATGTTCATATTCTGCAAATTATTTCTCATGCATCTTATAACATCCCTTCCTGCAACAAGACAAAGAACCTCATTGTAGTCCTTTTGAAATACTAGATTTTAAGAATTCTTTTACTGCAACCAATTAATGCTAGTTTAGAGCATTCCCTTTTCATTCGTACAGATCGAATAGTTCATGGTGCTTTACTTTGCTATTCAATTGTCGTTTGTCATGTGATGAACACTCTCTCTGCAATTTTACCAGGCAAGTCTACCACAGTGAAAACAAGATACGTGGTGATGTCAGAAGAGATCTTGAAGAAATATCCGGAGCTAGCAGTAGAGGGTCTACCAACAGTGAGGCAGAGGCTGGATGTCTCCAATGAAGCAGTAACCAAGATGGCCATTGAGGCATCAAGGTCATGTATAAAGCAATGGGGCAGACCCGCATCAGACATAACCCACCTGGTTTATGTCTCTTCAAGTGAAGCCAGGCTCCCAGGAGGTGACCTCCACCTAGCCAGGGGACTTGGCCTGAACCCGGACGTATGCAGGGTTCTGCTCTATTTCATGGGCTGCTCCGGCGGAGTCGGGGGCCTAAGAGTAGCCAAGGACATAGCCGAGAACAACCCCGGCAGTCGAGTCCTCCTTGCAACATCAGAGACCACCATCATCGGATTCCGGCCGCCCAGTGCCGACCGGCCATACGACCTCATTGGAGCTGCCTTGTTCGGAGATGGTGCCGGTGCGATGATCCTGGGCACCGATCCAGTTCCGGGGGTGGAACGGCCGTCTTTCGAGCTACACTACGCAGTCCAGACCTTCTTACCCAATACAGAGAAGACCATTGATGGGAGGTTAACAGAGGAAGGCATAAACTTCAAGTTGGGGAGGGACCTGCCGGAGATAATTGAGGACCATGTGGAAGAATTCTGCATGAAGCTGATGAAGAAGGCAGGATTTGAGGGGGAGCAGTACAATAGGATGTTCTGGGCAGTACATCCTGGGGAGTGGAGGCCCAGCCATACTCAACACGCTGGAGAAGAGGCTGAACCTGTTGCCGGAGAAGCTGAGTTGCAGCAGGAGAGCACTGAGTGACTATGGCAATGCAAGCAGCAACACCATTGTTTATGTGATGGAGTACATGATAGAAGAGAGCATGAAGTTGAGGGAGAGAGGAGAGAAGGATAGTGAGTGGGGGTTGATTCTGGCTTTTGGCCCTGGCATAACGTTTGAGGGGATTCTTGCCAAGAAACTTGTGTGAAGTCTCTCTAAGCAATCCTTTTTTTCCTTTAAGGTAGCCATTAATGTGGCTCTTATGCTTTTCTTGCTCGCAATTCGAAAGAACCCGCTGGCTCCCTCTCTCAAAATTGTGAGGAAATGCTGATTTACTACTAGACTACTAGTTGTCTTGGTGTGTAGTGTCTTGAGGATGCGAATAACAGCTGATTACAGGGTAGGCTGAATCCACCACACAACTCCATTCACCAGCAATGGAAACGGTGAATTTGCAAAAAGTAAGCCATGGTAACTGCTGCCGATGGTGATATGCGTGTCTTCTTCTCCATGAGCAACTGGTATGGAATAGGCACAGACCTGGACATAAGAGGTCAAATCTGCGTGAAACATAATTTCTCATGGGCGTTGCCATGAACCTGCAAACGCAGCGTTTAAAATTATAGAGAAATTTCATCATAAGATATTTTCAGGGAAGAAATTTCATCACAAGAACAGACATTTTTTTTTGTGAAAAATCACATGTCATGCATGAAAATAATACGCCCCCTTTGAACCACAAATAATCATGTACAGGTGAACCACTAGGGATACTCTTATCCTTCTTCAGGCTGAATCGCGCACACAAGTCAGATAGGAGTTTGGTATTAAGTGGCTATTTGGACGAACACAGATTTAGTTAAAGATTTCACCATACGCTTAAAAACTGAAAAATCAGTGTAACATTGCATATTGAACTGAAGCGAGGCAAGATGATGAGAACTTGCGACTTTTTCATTAAGCAAACATTTTCAGCCTTATATATATATATATATATACACACACACACACACATTGACAAAGATTTATGACTGAATAAAACCAGACTGTAATGAGTTAATTAAATCTTGGGCATTTGATACGTGTGGGACTTGGTTTCGTTTGAGGCATGTTTGACCTGGAACTGGGGTGAGTTCCTTTGCAGGGCGGACTGTAACCCGCTTGTGGACAGATAAGTCGTTGCCTGTGGGGCAACAGTCCAGCCCACCCTAGATGTCCCCTGAAATGACGTCCACATCGCTTATGGTTGAGTCCGGATCTAAATATCTTTGCAGTCACTCATCTAATCAAACTCAGTTTGAAAACCACCAGTTTTTCTTTGGGAAATCTCAACTTGAATTCATGTGCATGGCTGCAGAGACCGAAAGAAAATTCAGGAGGCCATTGTTTCAGTTGCAACCTTGCAGATTATTGGTGTTTGTTGAAACAAATTTTAAGGAAGTCATTACATTTTCCAAAAACAAAACCAATGAGTTCTTAAATTTTTCTGAAAATCGAGGGCGGCCATCGTTTAGCTTCTTCCCTGCCACATACACATACAGACCAACATGCACGCTTCAAAATGGCGAAAATGCCTGTCACCAATCAAATCCATTGCTGAAAGCAGAAAGCAATAGAAGGCAGGTTCTCATCATTGGCATAGATTTTCATATTATATGTTTTGAGCAAGATCTGCAACCTTTATTTATCATACGAACAAAAAGACTCGGAAGCAGGAGTTCCTGCTAATACATTATCTTACTGTAGATCATTAGAAACATAGATGAACAAACAAGCCGAGGGAAGAAGATGCAAATAACAATTCCATATGTGACGTCTCGCAAAGTATTCAAGTCTTCAGGGGCATTTGGGCTTTCCACCGTGGGTGGTGATGCTAGCATAGCAAGGGCAGGCCTCCTTGTTGCTGTAGGTGCCGGGAGGGACGCAGTTGCATCTCTTCCAGCAGCTCCCGCACTCGAACTCGCACCTTTTCTGCCTCGATGCCTTTGAACACCTCTACTGCAAGCCACTGCGCAGTCTGCACCCACACACAAAAAAAAAAAAAAAAAAATCTAGTTAACTGCAAAAGAAGAAGTTCATGGTTGAGAAGGAACGTGTTTGATTGTGTAGAAACCCGAAGTTATCCCAATAAGAAGAAGATGAACAAACCTATAGTTTGGAGGAGGGATCTTTCAGGTCCCCTGACTTCTGCCTGCGACGACACATTTCAAAAAAGCGATGTCAATACATACGATCCGCGAATCGCAACTGGATGGAATTTTCTCAAACTTTCCAATTGTAAAAAGCATAGAAGAAGACCATATGATCAGCAATGTTAAACTGTTGAATGCCAACTCTTAGAACTGGACCGCTTTGGATTTGTTTGCAGCGTTTAGCACGTTAAAAGAAGATGCAAAGTTCATCTGCTAATGCAGTTTGCAGAAAGACAGTGATTTAGAGACCGAGAGAAAGAGAACAGAAAGCTTTACTGTTGTAGATTAACCCTGTAGGAGACATACCAGTTGCAACTCAGATGCAAGTCTGCCCTCAACAAGATGGAACACCAAAAAGGCAAGAGCCGCGAACACAACTACTGGCTTAATGGCAGCCATGATCAGAGAGAGACGAGATAAAGAGAGCCGATGATGAACCTCTATATCAGCATAGCAGTATTTATAGTGTTGGAGGACGAGTCATCCACGGCAGAGGCTCGTTTAGGGGAAGGCAAGAGGCGCATTCGGAGCAAAGCTGATCCAACAAATTAACATTTGAAAAGAAGAAGAAAAGTTTTAAGCATTGATTCCCTGACCCCCACTGAGCCCACATTCCTTGGACTCACAGAAGGAAGCTGCAGTAACTCCTCTGTTCCGACCGCGTTGGTTTCTTTTAAATGCGTCACTCTACATAGGATCGAACTATACATCTCCGTATCGGCCTTTTCGTTCATCTTCAACCACATTGAAACGAATCATTTAATTATCACACTCATTAGCATTTTAACTTAGCAATATTCAAACCTACAGAGCATCATGGATAATTCCCAGTATGAAGAAGAATCAAGACACCGTTTTCCTGCCACTGGAAGAAGCTCCGATTCATCTTCAGCCCTCTTGCGTCGACTCGTCCATCCGATCCGAGTCGATATAGGGGTCCCCCGAGTCGGGTGTTAATTAATTTCCGATCCCTGTGGCCTACCATTTACCAAGTTGGGGACAGGCTGGACTTTCCGATTTTTTTAAGAGCCTTTGTCATGCGGACTGTCACTGATGCTTTCCTTCTCAGCTATGCACTTGTTCGACGTTGATGTCCATGTCCAATACAGTCAAGAAAGGCGGGGTCCGATATGATTTAGACATGAATCAAGATCCAGATTAATAAGATGTGGATATTATTGCCAAGCAACTCTTCTATTTAGTAGAAATATATGCTGACATGCTCAAAATGTAGTAAGTTTTTATATTCAGTAGTTTCCCCATTCAAATCTAGCTAGCATAAATGGAGAGTGCTCGAAACATTGTTTTTGACGACCTGATCAATTCTTTCTCTCTTCTGTCCAATATTTTTCTAATTGTACTTTAGCACGCACTAACAGTTAATGTGCTACGAAGTTACAGTGTTGAGATTTGATCTTCCTACCTGCTTGTGGTGGTTGAGAAGAAGCAATTCTTTTTCCTATGTTCCAAATCTTCCTCTTGTAAGTGTTTATGCCTAAGCAACTGTAGCTTATTCAAATTTTCTTATTAGCTTGGTGTTGTATACCTCCGTTATAGATATGGATAGAGTGTTTATTTTGAAGATAAAATAAATTAAACTCCTCTTTCTTAACAAGTTAAGTTTCAATTTGACCTGAGAAACACGCCGGCTGGAGGTTTTTCCTCCTGAATTGCATTAATCAAAGAATGAAAAAATAGATTGTGCAGAAAAAGGAAAACAGGAAGCAATGAGCACACTTTAAACTTGACCTGATATATGCTTTAAAAATTTAGACAAATTCATAAAACACTTGTTCTAATATTCTATAAAATTTAGAGGGTGAAGGATTTCTCACATGAATGTTTGTCACAAGTTGAAGGCGTTGTTGAGTAGTGGCTTTAAAAGAGGGTTGGCTCACCAAATGTTGGGGCATGACATTTCATATGATAATTTGGAGAAGTTGAGCAAATAGAATTAAGGAGGCCTTGCAAGTTTGCCCAATAATTATTAGATCTCAACAATACAGTGGCTGAAGTTTATAAATTTTTGGCTGAGGAACACTATTAATGCATAAAAAAAAGGGGGGGGGGGGGCAGTTCATATGTAAACAATCAAATAACCACGAGATATCAACGTTAAGTAATGTTATGTTGGTTAGTGTGAACAAGAAATACACAAATTTATTTGGTCTGGTTTGGCCAGATTGTGCCTCCATGAGAGAACATATCGTTCAGCAGGAGCTGCCTGAAAGACACGGGATCGTCTGTCTTATTTTCTTAACCTAAATTTCAAGGGAAATTAACCGGTTATTTTCCCACAATATTGTGAACAAGTTGCACAAGACAACTCATGGAAGAAACATGGACTTGCCTTTGGGCTCAAGTGTTGGAATGTTGTAAAGTATCGGACTCTGCATCGTTCCTTATCAAGCACCTGATCGGACTTGTTCAAAACGTTATTTTTACTTTTGTTAATTTTTCGTTTGTTTCTAGTTTTCAATTCAATTTTTTTAATCAACAAAAAAAAAATCCAAAAGTTGCAACGAAGGACCTGTATCGTAGAAACCGGTTTTCTAACCGCTTGCAGAGCTGCCGATTCGCTGAATCAGTTGTGAATCGGTCCAAAATATAAAAACTTTATGTAAAAATTTAAAAACATGTACAAAAAATATTGATGTAAAAAATCTTAAACCTTCACGGTTTGCGCTCTTGAATCGGTCACAAAATCGAATATCTTAACAAAAATTAAGCAACGTTATGACTCATTAACTGATTCTTTAACCACCAGGGAAAACGTGAAGGCACTTAAAAATGTCGGTCAAGTCCATTATTAATTATCAGGTAGGTAAAACATGAAGGCACGCAGGATTAAAGCTGGCACGAGAAGATCATGCTTCCATGCCTTCTTTCTTGGGGAGCTTGTTTCCAGGAAATGCGTTTCGAGAGATGTCTACGAGCACCTTAAAGCTGTATGGCTCGTGCATTGATAGTTCAGATAACACTTTTCTGTTTAGCTGGATGTTCTCCTTCATCAATCCATGGACGAAAGCGCTATAATTAACCTGTAAACAAAAGAACAGGGTTAACATTGTATAACACATGTGCACGCACACAAACACATAAAGATCGACTGTTCAGTTTTCTACTGGCATGTGACTTAACTGGATATATATGAAGATTTCAAACAGCAGTAACAGAGAGGATGGGCAGAGAAAAACAGAGAAAGGAAGATAAGACGCACACTAGAAAATGCGTTGTTCATTGGGCTAAAAACAGTACGCCCTTTTATAAGGCTCTCTTTACAAAATAATTACAAAAAGAAAGAAATAATAAAACAATGGTTTTCTTGTGTACAATGTAACCGTTTTGATTCTCCATCTCTTGAGATACCTTCTGATGAAGCTTCTAGAAGGTATCCACTCATTTTCACACTCCCCCTCAAACAGGAGTGTGTATATCTAACACACCCAGTTTGGCCTTGAGAAAATTGAACTGATCTCGATTTAGAGACTTGGTGAATATGTCTGCAATTTGGTTTTTAGTTGATATGTAAGCTGTTTTGATGAAACCAGAAGTAACGCAGTCACGCGTAACATGACAGTCTATTTCTATGTGTTTTGTGCGCTCATGAAACACCGGATTGCTTGAAATATGTAAGGCAGCCTGATTGTCGCAAAATAAGATAGCTGGCTCATGAACATCAACACGAAGATCAGCAAGTAGTGCTTTCAGCCATTTTAACTCACATACGGTATTTGCCATGGATCGATATTCGGCCTCTGCTGAAGATCGAGCTACAACATGTTGTTTTTTAGTTTTCCATGAGCTTAGACTGTCTCCAATGTAGATGCAATACCCAGATGTGGAACGCCTTGTCTCCTTGCAGGCTGCCCAGTCTGCATCACAAAAAGCTTTAAGTTGAAGTTGATTTTCTCTCCTCAAAAGTATACCCTGACCTGGATTTCTCTTAAGATAATGCACCACACGGAGGGCTGCTTTCATGTGTCTTGTTGTGGGTTGTTGCATATGCCTGCTCAAAACATGTACTGCAAATAGGATGTCCGGCCTTGTCATGGTTAAATAAATTAACCTTCCAATCAATCTACGGTATATAGATGGATTTTTTAATACCTCTCCATCTGAAGTGGTTAGGTTGTGATGCTGCTCCAATGGCGTTACAAGTGGCTTGACATTTAAACAACCAGTCTCTTCCAAAATGTCCATAGTGTATTTTCTTTGAGAAAGGAAAATACCATGTTTTGATCTTGCAAGTTCAATGCCCAAGAAGTACTTCAAAGTTCCTAAATCTTTCATGTGAAAATTTTTATTGAGATAAGTTTTGAACTCTATAATTTCTTTGTCATTGTTCCCTGCAATTATAAGATCATCCACGTATACTAAAACAGCCATGAATGTGGACTTTTTGAGGAGAACAAATAATGAATAATCTGACTTAGATTGTTCAAATCCATAATCTTTGAGTGCTGTTGAAAATTTTGAGAACCAACATCTAGGAGCTTGCTTTAGCCCATATAGAGATTTTCTAAGCCGACATACTCTAGTCTCCCCCTTTCCTCCATATCCTGGTGGGAGGCTCATGTAAATTTCTTCTTGCAAATCCCCATGGAGAAATGCGTTTTGAACATCCATTTGATGCAACTGCCAATTAAATTTCTTGGCCAATGTAAGGAGGCATCTAACAGTAACAAGTTTTATTACCGGAGCAAAAGTTTCATCATAATCAAGTCCTTCAATTTGTGCATATCCCTTTGCGACTAGTCGAGCTTTGTGTCTCTCTATAGTTCCATCAGATTTGTATTTTGTTCTAAACACCCACTTGCAACCTATTGGTTGTTGTCCGTGAGGGAGCGACACCAACTACCATGTTCCATTGTTTTCAAGAGCCCTTAATTCTGCTGCCATAGCATCACGCCAATGATTAAACTGTACCGCCTCACTATAGGTGAGAGGTTTGGTTTGTTTGGAAATAGCTAGAAGAAAGGATTGATGAGAATGAGAAAAACGACTAAATGAAACATAATTGGTTAGAGGATACCGGCTGCCTCTTTTGTGATCATGTTGTGATGGAACATTGATTCCAGGTGTGGCAACACCACAATAAAAATCCCTTAGCAGCACTGAGGGCTTGGGTTTACGAAGTGATCTTCTCAATTCCACAGTTTGATCATTGGTTCCTGGTGCACCAAATGGTGGAGGTAGAGATAAATTTTCAGCTGGATCAGAAGTGGTTTGTATATCAACAGTTGGTGAACCGTCACTTGTGAACTCGTTTGTGAATGTAAGGTGTTCTTCTTGAGAAGGTGGATCATTAGATACTTGTCTAGGAACTTCGTTGCTATCTACTGCATCATCTGTAATTGGCAAAGGCAGGACTGTGTTGGATGGTACACTTTCTTTATTTTTAAAAGGAAATACATTTTCACAAAACTTGACATCACGACTGGTAAATAATCTTTGTGTCTCAAGATCATATACTTTATATGCCTTTTGGCCATATGGGTAACCTAGAAATATACATCTACGTGCTCTTTGATCAAATTTATGTTTAACATTCAAATTTGTAGCATAGCACAAGCACCCAAAAATTCTGAGATGTGAAAAATTAGGCTTTTTATTATATAATTTTTCATATGGTGATTTACCTTCAAGTAATGGAGAGGGTGTCCTATTTACTAAATAGGCAGCTGTTAAAACACATTCGCCCCAAAATTTTAGAGAAAGATCAGCTTGAAAACGCAATGTTCGTGCCACACACAAAAGGTGTCGATGCTTTCTTTCAACAACACCATTTTGTTGTGGTGTTTTGACACAACTATGCTCATGAACTACACCACGCATTTGAAAAAAATCAGTCATCTCTTGTGAAAAAAATTCAGCACCATTATCGGTTCTTATTCTTTTGATTTTGACATTAAATTGATTTTCAATCAGTGAAAAAAAATTTTGCAACAATTTTTTTGTTTGATCCTTGTGCCTCATAAGAAAAATCCATGTTGTTTTAGTAAAGTCATCTACAATGCTTAAAAAATAATATGCACCCGTTAGAGATACTTGAGAGTAAGGACCCCATATGTCGCAATGTATCAACTCAAAAGACTTTAATGAACTAATTTTAGATATTTCAAATGGCAAGCGTGATTGTTTTGAGAGAAGAGAGAAAGCAAACATCACAACTACAATCCTTTAACTTAATCACAGAGTCATAAGTTTCAAGTAACTTATTCCTAGAAATGGAAGGATGACCTAATCTCCAACGCCAAACATCTATCTGTGGGTTAGAAGAAAACATTACTGAAGATTGTATGAGTGTTATGCTGCTAGAGATTCTTAAGTAGTATAACCCGTTTCTGAGATCAGCTGCTCCAATCACAGTCTTGTAGTTCTGGTCCTGTATGAGGCAACCGATATGAGAAAAGACAACAACAACGTCAGAAAATTTCAGTAGCTTGCTGATTGAGAGCAAGTTGAACTTAAATTCAGGGACAAAGAAAACATGATGCAAGATTAAGGAAGGCGAGATTTTAACGGTTCCAACATGAGTGGCAAAGACTAATCTATTGTTGGGCAAACGAATAGGAAACTGATTTTCAAGTCTAGAAAAATCAGAAAACAGAGAAAGAGAGGATGCCATATGGTCACTAGCACCACTATCTAATAACCAGTCATTGGTTTGAGATGAGGACATACCGGCAAAGTGAACATGTGAAGAAGATGATTTTTCATTCAACATTAGAATCAACTTACGATACTCCTCCATAGTAAGTGCAGGGACAGTTTCTTTCTCCGCTTTAATGCTATGTTCAGCAGTTTTGCAGGCATCTGAAAAATTTTCAGCAAACTTGTACGTTGCAGCAACTGTGGACTCTTCTTTCTGCCTGAAATTTTTGTGATTGGAAGGATATCCATGTAATTTGAAGCATTTTTCTCTCGTGTGTCCAATTCCTTGACAGTAGGTACAAAAAATTTGTGCACGCCTGCTGTTTCTGGTTTTATTGAATCGAGTGTTCATAGTGGCTAGACAAGTGTTTTCAGTAGATGGCAGAAGGCGTGCCTCCCTTTGTTTTTCTTCCTGAATGACCAGCGAGTATACCTTCCCTAAGGGCGGTAGGGGATCTATCAACAAAATCTGCCCTCGAATGATACTATAGGTGTCGTTTAGCCCCATTAAGAATTGTATAACTTTTTCTTCCTGTTGTTTTTCAACAAAAACCTTCATCGCTCCACAGTTGCAGCTCGGTAATGTATCATAAGAAGACAACTCGTCCCAATATGACTTTAACTTTGTGAAATATGTTGCAACCGATTGAGATTCTTGTGTGTGTCTGCTCATAGCATATTTTATCTGAAACCTTCTCGGTGCAGTGCCTTGTGTGAATCTGTCCTTCAAAGCCATCCAAACTTCACAAGCATTGGTTGCATAAATGACACTCTCGGCTAACTCTTTGGACAATGAGTTGATTAACCAATATAACACCATGTTGTTGCAACGCAACCAGTAAATATATTCAGGAGAACTCATTTCAGGTTGAGAAATTGATCCATCAACGAATCCTAACTTATTTTTTGCTGCTAAGGCCATTGACATCGGCTGACTCTAGGTTGAATAATTGTCTCCATTAAGATGTTGGGAGACAAGCAGAGCCCCTGGGTTGTCCGAATGATGCAAGAAATAGGGATTTGCAAAATCCGCAACAAAGTCAGAGACATTAGGAGGAGCATTGGTACCTGTTGATGTCGTATTTGATGAACCATTATTGTGATGTGCATGTGAAGCCATCTATGCTCTCTATTTGCTCTGATACCATGAAGATTTCAAACAACAGTAACAGAGAGGATGGGCAGAGAAAAACAGAGAAAGGAAGATAAGACGCACACCAGAAAATGCGTTGTTCATTGGGCTAAAAACAGTACGCCCTTTTATAAGGCTCTCTTTACAAAATAATTACAAAAAGAAAGAAATAATAAAATAATGATTTTCTTGTGTACAATGTAACCGTTTTGATTCTCCATCTCTTGAGATACCTTTTGATGAAGCTTCTAGAAGGTATCCACTCATTTTCACAATATATAACAACTAAGACCACTCACATGTGCATGCACACACACACACACATAAAGATCGACTGTTCAGTTTTCTACTGGCATGTGACTTAACTGGATATATATAACAACTAAGACCATTCTCAAGCAATCGACACAAAATTCATACTATAAAGATCAGGTCTAGGTTTCCGTTGTCTTGGCTCAACCCAGCGGTATGCTTCTTGAGCAGGTACGTATGTGCCGCCCTAGTGAGTTTTCGGACACAATTGGTAGCAACAGAACATGCACAAGGCAAAGGAACCAAACGTAGAATCTGATATACGGTCGGCATTAATCATTATGAAGCCAAGCTCAATAATTCTCATATAGTACCAGAGTAAAGCTTAAAGTCAAACCTTAGATCTCCAATATCATGAACTCAAATAATATTGAAAAATAAAGAAACATAACAAACAGTTAGGTGCTAGTTCAGATATCCGACATTCACATTCAATCACCCAATGTCAATAAGGACATAGGAACCATTTATTTGTTCTTGATATCAGAAAGAGGGAAACAGAAACTGGAAATTGGTCTTAAAGCTTACAAGATTTTGTAAACTTTTTTGTTACTAACAGCCCTTTCATTGTTAGGGCCAAGCCACCAAAATAACCTAAAACCCCAAAGAACGCAAGGGTTCCCAAATATTAGATGTCCAGAGTTGAAAAACCACATGTGACTGAAAAAAGTAGTTCATTGGGTGCGTGATAAATCATTTGATTTAATATTTTTTCAATAATTTTGTATTGTGCATTATTTCGTTGTTTTAGTATTTGTGTATTTGAAAAGACCCTGGAACCTCAGTGTCACCTATCTTTTTTCATTGTTTCTAGCAGCAGCAGTCCAACCCATGTAAGTGCTTAATGTCCTATACACTCATTCATGTTAATAATTTTCTATAATTAATATGTTACAAGTGAAATCATTGGCTAATATTGTTGAGCTTATCTTGTCTATGGAAGGTGTAGTGGGCTATGTCGAGAATATAATCAGGGTCTCCATTAGACCTCAACAACCTGGAATATCTGCCACGTCCCTAACTGTGCCTTTTATAATCAGGCTGATAAAGCATCTATATAAGCATATTGTGTCATTATTGATTGAAGTTCTGCATATGTTGACAGACAACCATTGATTGAAGCATGAAATTAAAGTGGAGTCTTCATCTCTACAAGACCACACGCCAGGAAGAAGAAAGAAAAGAGAGAGAAAATGAGAAGACGACAAGGATTTTAACGTGGTTCGACCTTTGGTCTACATCCACGATGGAAGGTGTCTCTTTCTTGTTAATTTTACAAGACAAGAGACTCTCTTTTATAGTCAATTTACATGTCTTTCAATCCCATATTTGTTGGGATTAGATTTGATTACAGAATCGCTAATCCCATATTTGTTGGGATTAGATTTGATTTCAAAATCGCTAATCCCATATTTGTTGGGATTAGATTTGATTACAGAATCGCACTTTTCCTCTTGATCCTCATTATTTGTAGCAGTCTTAACAACCTGGGCGTGATTTGTGGATCTGATATGGGTGAGATCTTCTCCAGCTGTAGACGTGTGATGCAGTGGTTTAATATCCCCCCTCAAGATGAACGCTCGGGAAAGAGCGTTCATCTTGAATATAAGATTGTCAAAAGTAGATTGAGCAAGTGGCTTAGTGAGGATGTCCGCGAGCTGATCAGCACTAGGTATATAGTGGACTTGAAGATGATTCTTGGCAATATGATCGCAAACAAAGTGAACATCAATCTCAATATGCTTGCTTCTATTATGAAAAACCGGAGAGGCGGTGATACAAGAGTCCATGTGTGATTCTTATGTAGAGCTGCAAGTTCATCTTTCATGGCTTGAACCCAATAAGTGTGCTTCAAGGCTTGAGACGCAATACGAGGTTCGGTTTCAGAGCTTAGATGGGTGAGATGAACTGCAGGAAGATGATATTTGGAGATTGTGTAGGTTTTTGGCTTAAGAGAACCAGTTTGGGACCGATTGAGCATGTGGTGAGAGCGATGCGGTCTAGGGGGTGGAGAAGGGTTCGGCGGTGAAGGATGAGGTGGTGAATGGGTAAGTGAGGGTGTAGGTTCAGATTGTACATCTTGAACGATGTTGGACGGTGAATGAATGAGAGGGAGTGGTGGTGGGGATGATGTAGTATTTGGTGAATGGTGCACGGGTGTGAAAGTGGAACAGTTGAAGAGAAGTGGTATGTTTGGGGAGGGCATAGTAATGACTAGAGGCAGTGGAGGTTTACTTGGTGTAGGTTGGGTTGGTGATGCCAAGGTTTTGAAGGGATATACACTTTCATCAAAAACCACATGTCTGCTAATAAGAAGTTTGCTCATATCTCGATCAAAGCAAATGTATCATTTGTGCATGCTGCTATATCCAAAAAAGACATGTTGCTTGCTGCGAAACTGCAGTTTATGAGTATTGAAATCACGTAGACAAGGATAGCAGGCACATCCAAAAACCTTTAGAAACTTATAATCAGGAGATTGAATGAACAAAACTTGATATGATGACTTCATTTTGAGAACCCGTGTTGGCATTCTATTGATCAAGAAAACAGCAGCTCTAAAGGCAAAGTCCCAATACTTATAAGGTAAATTTACATGTGCAAGTAGAGTTAATTCAATGTCAACAATATGCCTGTGTTTGCCTTCTATACTGCCATTTTGCTGGTGAGCATGTGGGCACGCAACTCTGTGAACAATACCAATTTGTTTGAGATAGGTGGAAACAATGTGATATTCTCCTCCTCAATCACTTTGAACAGCCTTGATTTTTCGATCAAATTGATGTTCTACCATAATTTGAAACGTTTTGAAGACGGAAAAAACATCTGATCTACTTTTGATAATATATATCCAAGAGAAACGAGAGAAGGCATCCATGAAATTAACATAATAGCTATAACCATGCATAGATGTGGTAGCAGCTGGTCCCCAAACATCAGTAAAAATCAAATCAAGTGGAGGATTAATCTTATGTAATGTCTGAGCAAAAGGAAGAACATGACTTTTCCCTCTTTGGCATGCATCGCATATTTGATTATGAGATTTGCCATCAATAGATAAGTCAAATTTATTTAAAACATGCATCACAATTCTAAAATCAGGATGTCCCAAACGACTATGCCAATCACCAATCGAGACTCGTTTTCCTACAAGTGCTGTTTTCTGGCAGGCTCCATGTTGTTGTAACTTCAGCTGATACAATCCTCCTTTATTTGCTCCCTCCAGAAGTTTCTCCCCTGTTGTCTGATTCTTAACATAGCAACGATTTTCATCAAATTCAAAGACAACGTTATTGTCATGGGCAAATTTATGCACAGATAGAAGATTTTTAGAGATGGTGGGAACATGCAGCACATTGTTTATAAAAAATTTTGAGGTTGGGCTGTAGAGGGAGACATTACCAACATTCTTAATTTGAAGACCAACACCATTTCCAACTCTCAGCTGATCTTGCCCACAATATTTTGAGTGAACGGAGAGTTTGTTTAAGTCACCCGTCACATGATGAGTAGCACCGGTGTCGGGATACCAGAATCCATCATCTGTTTGAGGTATGGTTTCCATATGATAAGCTTCTGGGGATGAAGATCCTTTTCGAACTTGTATAACTTTCAGCTCAATGCACCATGTCCGGATTTCCTGCAAGCTTGACATACGGTTCGACATTGAGAAGCAAAGTGGCCACGATTTCCGCAGGCATGGCAACTGACATTTTTATCCTGAGGACGGATTCCTGAACGCCCCTTTTGCTGCTCATTTCTTCCACGGTAATTGGGATTCTTGAAGCTTTGTCGGTGGGCTACATAGGCTGAAGGATCCTCAACGTTTCTAGACTTTGAAATTTCAGATTCTTGAATAAGAAGCAAAGAATATAATTCTTCCAAGTTTATGGGCTCGACGCGAGTGCGCAACGAAACTTTCAGGGTGCCATATTCATCAGTAGGAAGACCAGAAATAATATTCATGACAAGATCCTCCTCATCTACTGGTTTGGAAGCCATGGCTAGCTGATGAGCTACCCTTTAGCTTTGTGAAAATATGCTGTTATGGATTCATTTCCCTTTTTCAGGTTTTGCAGGGCAGATTTAAGTTGTTGCACCTTTGCTCTAGATTGAGCAGCATAGATGCGTTTTATGGTAGTCCAGACTTTGTATGACGAGTCAAGACCTACAACTTGACTATGGACGACTTCACTAAGCGACGAAATGATCCAACTTAACAATAGTTGGTCACCTCGATGCCAATCCAAGAAGGCTGGATTTAAGATAGTTCTTTTGCCATCTTCACTAGGCAAGAACTCGTCTGGACATTTGAACGACCCATCAATATATCTCATCATATTATAACTCTTAAGCATAGGAATGAATGAGATTCCCAAAGCAAGTAGTTGTCGGAAGACAGTTTGATGGATAGAAAATGCTGAAGACTAGTTGGGGCAGGTATGATGGAGGAGATCAGACCTGAAAATGGCAGATTCATGTTGTCGAAACCAGACTTTGTTGATGCCGCAGCTGTGCTGTAGGAGTCTCCTTATGGAGTTGCTTGTTGATTCGCCATAACCTGGCTCTGATACCATACAAGACCACACGCCAGGAAGAAGAAAGAAAAGAGAGAGAAAAGGAGAAGACGATAAGGATTTTAACGTGGTTCAACCTTTGGTTTACGTCCACGATGGAAGGTGTCTCTTTCTTGTTAATTTTACAAGACAAGAGACTCTCTTTTATAGTCAATTTACATGTCTATCAATCCCATAGTTGTTGGGATTAGATTTGATTACAGAATCGCTAATCCCATATTTGTTGGGATTAGATTTGATTTTAGAATCGCTAATCTCATATTTGTTGGAATTAGATTTGATTACAGAATCGCAATTTTCCTCTTGATCCTCATCTTTTGTAGCAGTCTTAACAACCTGGGTGTGATTTGTGGATCTGATATGGGCGAGATCTTCTCCTGCTGTAGACGTGTGATGCAGTGGTTTAATAATCTCTTTCCATGGAAGGAGATATGGATTGAGTTCAATAATTTTGTGGTGTTTGTGGATCAGGTCACTAGGAGTTATCCATTACCCTCTGACAACCATGACAGGTCAACCACTGCTCTGGCCATCTAGAATCTGCAATACAGCATCTGATGGAACAGACCCACACGCAATGGTGCAGTTAGTAGATCTCTCTTTGAAATGCTATATGATTTTGCATGCCCTACAATGCTAGCTCTGTTGCCAATTTTCTGGATTTTTCAAAATGATTGTCAGTGTGACTGCCTGCATCCTGAGGAATAGATGCACAAATTTGTACTTCTTGCAAAGCTCTTAGATTTTTCTATTGTTTTCAATTATATTTAGATATATTTTATGTGCATTATGGACAAATTTGTGACCATCAAACTGAAATAGCTTTGTGCTTTTAAGTTCGTTTATATTGATGCATGTAGTTCTGCATAGTGGACAGTAGACTATTGCTACTTATTTCTTCCGGTATTCCTCAAACTGAAGCAACTTTCTGCTTTTAAGTTCATTCAAATTGATGCATGTAGTTCGAAAGCTTTTAAGTTCATTCAAATTGATGCATGTAGTTCTGCATAGTGGGCAGTAGACTATTGCTACTTATTATTCTTTTTTTTTCATGCACTTAACACAATGCTTTGTTCAATGCTCAAGTTGTTGATTGGTTGGCTGGAGGGTTATGGATTAGCCTCATTTATTACTTTCGTGTTTTGTTTGTCTGTCATTGTTCACAGATAAAGTTACTGATGTCTTTGTAACTAATAGGAGTTTCCTTTTGGGCAATGTTATGCTGATAAATTTGTGGTTTGTCAGTTCCTATTAATTCAGTGCAAAAGCCACTGATGCTTTTGAGTTGGCAAGGAAGAAAAGATCAGTTTCCATTAATGGTTCAAAACCTAAAGAAATTGTATTCACAAGACATGCCACGGAGGCCATCAATCTGGTAGCATATTCTTGGGGGGCCTTGCCAACCTAAAAGCTGGAGATGACGTCATGCCTCGTTCCCTTATGTTCACTTGCAAATTTTTCTGTTGATACGTGCAACAACTTGGAGTGTAGATGCCAACCACTTGGTGAGTGGTAGGAAGAGGTAAATTTACAAATATTAGTTTGTTCATTTTACTTCTTGTTTGTTTCTCAACTGTCCATCACAATGGATGGAAGGGCTCTGGTAAATGAGCTGGTTGGTTATATTGCATCTGATCTACATATGTAGCAGTCGTTTCCCAGCCGTCAGTTGCCGACAACTTCAACCTTAAGAGATTGATACAAAATAGTTGGATCCACTTCTTATAAATATCCAATGTCATTTAATTATTTTATTTTTATGTGATCATTCATTTGGACCCACATGATTGAGAGATCCAATGGACTTAGCAGTTTAGGGGCCTTTTTAACGGTCACGTTGGTTTATTTAAGGATTCGTTACTCGGTTGATTAATCAATGTTTAGCCCTAATTTCAGCTTTCATTTGTTTTTTTTGTTCATTTGTTTCCGTCGCTGCTTTCTTTCGTCATGCTGCTGCTTCTGTTGTATTTGTCCACTGGCGTTAGAGCTAGGACCATGATTGACACATGATAACTGGATCCACGATCCAGTTAGTTATTTTATTTTTATGTGATTATTTATTTGGTCCCAAATCCATTGAGAGATCCAATTGGCTTAGTAGCTTAGGGGCCTATCTAGATTTGGTGCATTTTGGGATGCATTACTCAGTTGATTAATCAAGGTTTAGCCGTAATATCAGTTTTCATTTGCTTCCCTTGTTCATTCGTTTCCTTCATTGTTTTCTTTCCACATCTTTTGCTTCAGTTGCATTTCTCTTAGGAATCAGATGACCTCTAATCACCGTATCATACTGCTACCACGATTCTCTCTTTTTCTTCAGATTCCCTGTATATATATAGAACTTGCATTGTAATTATACGTTAAAAAAGAAGACGGTGGAGCTTAAAAATTCTGGTTGAAGGGCAGAAGTATTTAAGCTTTAGATTTTTTTTTTTAAAGAACAAAATTTTGTAAATGAGAAAATTGTTTTGAAATGTCAAGATAGAAATATTCAATTTTTGTTGGTTGGGCAACGGCACGCACCTGGCCCCGTCCACCCCTGGTTATTAGAGGCATTGGTCCACATTCGTTCCCTAAAAAGCTATGATGTGGTCTCTACTCCTCCCAGCCGTTAGAAAAAGCCTAAAGAAATCGGTAGCCATTAGCTCACCTCAACAACCCTCCTTCCCATGCAGCACAAGCACATGCATGCAGTTTGAGATTTGACCACAATATATACGGGCACCAAGTGCTTGATTATTTGAAAAAAGAAAAACCAAAGCCTGTAATCCGTTAATGGTTTGCTTCATTGAAGAACACCAATCACCTGAGCACTATGTGGGCAATTGCCCATATAAATTCTCAAAAAATTAATATTTTTATATTGACATTTCGTGAATTTTTTTTTCATTTACATATTGGTGTTCCTTAAAAATTTGAAATTTTCTAACTGGTGGTCCTTGGCCACAATTTTCTGGCTCCACCCCTGATCTTGAACAAAGTCAAAGAATCCCAATTGAGAGTATCGGAGTCAGATCCGACGACCACAGCTCTTCTTGGATTTGGGCATTTTGGATCTCATCTCCAATTTCGGACCTCTTCTGTCCCATTGCAATGATGATCCAAGGACGTTTCAGGTTGTCTTTGGTGCACTTGAATATAGTACTTACCGAATAAATGGATCTGAGATCCGTCCAGCTGTGTTGGGATCCAAACATTTTCCTTTGTTACCACTAATACACGTAGATTTAAATCATTTGAGGAACCAAATCACACGAGATGGTTTTTGAAGGTTACTTTTGAGCTTAAATGACATGGGACATACGTCTAGGGATGTCAAGGGATCGGAAATCGCTTGTTAAAAATCGGATATGGTTAGTAATTTGACATGCGATTGCAAAATCGGATTGGATTCGGATTTAAGAAGTAACATCCGAACGGATTCGGATTCGGATTTAAGTAAATATCCGATCGGATATTGAACCATCTTATCTGATCGGATACGGATTCGGATTCGGTTTTAAGTAAATATCTGATCGGACACTTAACCATCTTAACAAGTATATCCGAATCCGAATTACAGCTTGATATCCGAATCCGAAACTGCTGACATCCGAATCTGAATCTAAGATTGAACCAAGCGCACCAACTTAAACTTATGATATAAAAATAATATAAACTGTATATAAAGGTATAATCTGTTTAATAGCTGATTGTTTTTAAGAAGTTGCATATAAACTATTTATACCATTTAACTTAAACTATTTAAAACTATATCATATAAAACTAATAAAATAATATTAATATTATATTTAATTAAACGTTTTTGTGTAAACAAGCAAACTATTATAGTTAAGGCATCAACTAAACAGGATATCTTAAATAATGTATTTATTTAATTAATAATAATAAAATCTTCTATAAGGAAATTTCAATAAAATTAGTATTTTAAAAAATATGAAAATTAATCACAAATAGATATGTTTAATATGAAAAAGTTTTGAACTCATAAAAAAGTTTTAATTTATGAAATTAAAAAATATTTATTCAATTAATCAAGTAAATCATTTTGTATAATCATATAATATGTCCAAAAGTCTTAGCTATTTCATATATAACACATAATTCACAAATTTGAAAACAAAATCCTCTAACTATTAAGAAAACAACACATTGTTCGATTTAATAAACTATCTTACATATCGTTGGAGTAATTATAAAATTTTATGTAAAGAATAATTATAGTAATAAAGGTAAGAGGATTAATAAATTATTTTATATTATTAAACACTCTTTTTACGGATGTAACATAAATTATTTTAATTAACTCAATAAAATGAGAAAAAATAATTAAATAATATTTTTTAATGATAAATAATATGGGTCTCACGATTTAATAATTGACAATAAGTGATCAACTGATCATCATGAAATGATAGTTTACTCAATTTAAAATATGTTATTAGTTACAAATAAACCAATTAATGTTCAATGTTCACAATTTTTATAACGAAAGCATGAAAGCTTCTTCATCGTGTATGTTAGTAGGAAATCTTAAATAATATATTTATTTTATTAAAAATAATAAATAAAACTTCAATCAAAAAATTCAAAAAAATGAGAATTTTTAAAACATGAAAAAGACACATTTTAAAGCTATAAATTTTAATGGACTGTTATGTCAAATTGGTTTCAAGTATAACTATATTATATATTTAAGAAAGTAAAGGTGTCAAGAAAAACTATTGGCATGTATGTCACTTATGAAAAAAAAGTTGATAGCAAACAAACTGCTAAACACTGTAAAGAAGTTCAGGCTGTTCAGCAGGACAAACTGCTAAACACTGTAAAGAAGTTCAGGCTGTTCAGCAGGACAAACTGCTAAACACTGTAAAGGAGTTCAGCAATCAAATAAATTCTTATCCAAAAGTCCTAGGTGTTTGATATATAATACATAATTCACAAATTTAAAAACAAAAACTTTAAGTAGTAGCAAAATAACAAATTGTTCGAGATAATTTATATCTGATATATCAAATAATAGCTTTTTTATATACTATATACTTAGAAGTTGTTTTGTTGCCAGAGTCAAACTATAGTTTTAAAATTTAAAGTGAAGCCAAAACATAATTTTTAAAATTTGTTTTAGCAGTGAGTCACCTGAACTCTTTCATATATGTTATTCTGAAATTTTCAACTTTCTTTAGATTGGACGAAATTAAAAAACCATAGTTTTTTAAATTACTTATATTACAATTTTCAACTAGCTATAGGTTGGACGAAATTAAAAAACCATAGTTTTTCCTTTAAGTTCAATTTAAGTTGATCAAATTTAAAATGAAAATAAAACTTCCCGCCCATTTTGTTTGCTTGTAAAAGCAATCGTTTTTATTGGTTACGTTATTGAAGATGATTGGTGTTGTTTCTTCTTCCCTACGGCTCAACAAAAAAACAAAAAAAGGAAACAAGAAAAGAAAACAAAAAAAGAAGAACTGCTTGACGTTCTTCCTTCCCCGCACGGCTGCACCGTTCCTTCCCTGCACCAAAGATTCGAAGAATAACCCTTGCCATTCTTCCCCTCTTTTCTTCTCCCTCTCGCTCTCTCACGCTGCGTTCAGGGTCAAAACCAAAAAAGTTTGAGGTGAGTCAAGTGACTTGGTGGCATTGTAGAAGCTAGGGAGGGAAACGTTGGCTTCCAAGGGCACAGAGGCGAACGCGAGGCGCAGGTTGTGGTCGAAGTTGCTGTCCACCGTGTAACCGGTGTAGTACCAAAAGGGAGGAGACTCGACCTTTTCGTCCTGAAAGTGCTCGCCCTTATCATCGCCAACTCACTAAGGTAATGCTGCTCTCCCCTGAAGCTTTTTCTTGAAGCTTTTTCTTGCCTCTGGTTTTGATGTGTTTGTTTGTGGCATTCTTTCTGCATTCTTTCTTCTAGTCGAGATGTTTGTTTGAAGTCGGAAGTTGATGCACTTTGGTTTTCTTTAATTCCAAATGAACGACGTATTTGTTGCAACTGCACTGATGCACTGATTGATATGTATAGCAAATGTAGTTGCTTGGACAGTGCATACCAAGTGTCTGAGAAGATGCCGCAGAGGGATGTGGTTGCTTGGAACTCCATGGCTGCAGGTTGTGCAGTTGCATCCCTCAACTCTTCCACACTGAAACATCAATCCATCCAGTCATCAATTTTACTCTGCAAGTGACATATTAACCTAGCAATAGAGGAAAAACCGAAAAACATTACTTACATTACAGGTGGCTTTCAAGTCTATAAGCTTCTTCCCACGCTTCAAATCTTTCTCTTTGAACTTGTGCAGTTCGTTTTAACTTACCCTACATTAGGGTTGTTTGCATATCTTCCATACCAGCAGCTCCCGGCCCTCCCTCGATGGGTTGTTCATGAATTCCTGTCTGGATGTCACCTGTAATCTCCACAAAAGAAGCTCTGAGTCTCCTACTTCACTAATTTATCCTTGCTTTTGCACGTTAGTGGTGCCAGTTGAACTTGTAATGATGTCTGGTGATGTTCTACCACTCGCTGGCGCTGATGATGAAGTAACATGTTTATTATCTTGTCAACAACGTTGAGAAGTTGAGATGACTGTCATGCTTGTGGCCTAAATGCCAGCCTTTGGTCAAGCTTGTTCATTTCTTTTGTGACATAAGTTGTGTTTTGCTGTTGTGGGGCAACTTCAGCTGATCATTTACATGTTCTTGTTACTCTAAAAGTTTAAACAAGTAATCCTTGCAGTAGCTAGAACTATGAAAGTCTTATCTCTGTTTCGTAGGTCTTCTTGTCCTACATTTGCTTTTCTTAGCTCATTTAACCTCTTGGCTGAATCCTGCTAATGTAAAGAGATCTGTTTGAAAAAAGTTGATATTGTTGGTAAAAAAAACCATATATACGATTAATACAGAATAATGTATCAGATTTGGTTCCCACTCTCTCTCTATCGCCCCTCTCCCCCACCCCCACCCTCCAGAAGACATGAAAGAATAATGCCAAGAAGCTGGACATTTCTAGTTTGTGGGTTTTGTTCCTTTTCATGAATATATGATTTCATTTTCTTGAAAGACGCACGTTCAGTATAATGATTTTCAATTTCCCCGCCGATTACATCTCTCCTCTCCACCTCAATTTTTTTTTATCCTCTGATACCCTTTTTTCCCTAAAATATCTTGATCGCATAATCTGCCTTTTTTCGTCATTCGTTCTGATTTTGGTCTAAGCAAGGTAGTGGATAATGATGTGGGATCCCAATGGATGGAACTTACATCCGCAGGTTGCTTGCATATTTCCTCATTTTCAGAGTTAGAAGTAAAGTGCAATCATATAAGCAGTTTCCATAGTTCCACATTTTCTCCTATCTGTCATAGCAGGAGTCACTTATGTTGCATCTTCAGTTTCCAACTTAAATACTGACTTATATGACCAAGAGTTTATGACAAGAAAATTAGCTGTTTATGAAATATGCAAAATATGACAAGTCACTTTCTTTTTTTATGCATGTGCGAGCTTCTGTTTTGGCATTTGCTTTTCTCTAGTGCTTGTGCAGCTGCTGCCAGGATGCTATCAATCTTTAGCAGATAGTTCTGTGCACAGGAAGACTTTGCTTAGTGCTAATTTTATGGTTTTTGGTGTTACTTTCCTTCTCTGCATGAGAACTTGAAAAGATTTCTGGTAATTATGCTGTGCCCTTAAACTTCAAACTTATTGCTGATATTCTATATGGAAAATACAATGGTAAAGGCAAAGTTGATGTTTTCTATGTTATTTCTGTATTTTTTGTAGCACCTAAAAATTTGTCGGTATTGGGATCTTTTATACTTAAGTAGCAAGTTGGCATTTTCAATGTCTATTATGCACTTTATTTATATTTCCACTTTTCAATACCGACCACCATTTTTTTTTCCTTCTCCTTTTTCTTCCCCTTTTTTGCTTTCGAATATTTCCCATGTGCTCTTGATAGTTCTTGTTTAATGGTTTAGTTAAAGTTTTCTATTTTTTATATGCAGATTATGGATTACAACATCAGGTGCCAATGCTTCTAGCTCCGTTTCTGCTAACAATATAGAAGTTGGCATATCTACGAAAACCAAGTCACTAAGATCAGTGGTATGGAAGAAGTTCAATATGACAATAAACGAATCAGGTATTCAACGTGCTGTTTGTCAACACTGTAAAGTATCTATGGATTGCAATAGTAAGATGGGCGCCACACGTTTGAAGAATCATTTAAAATCATTTCCTAAAAGGCCTAACTTAGAATCATGTCAACAACGTCTGGTTTTTGGTGAAAATGATGGAAAATGTACTGTTGGTACTTTCAAGTTTGATTTAGATAAAGGCCGACAAGATTTAGCCAATATGATTATTCTTCATGAATATCCATTTTGTATAGTTGGTCATTATGGATTTCAGAAGTTTGTTAAAGGATTACAACCACAGTTTAAGTTATTGTCACGTAACACTATTAGATCAGATTGCATACATATTTATGAAGGTAAAATGACAAAATTACGTACTATTTTGGAGAAGACTAATGGGAGGATTAGTCTTACATCTGACATGTGGACTTCGTCTTGTCAAAAACGTGGTTATTTATGTTTGACTGCACATTATATTGATAATAGTTAGGAAATAAAAAAGAAAGTTCTCAACTTTGTTATGGTTGAAACACCTCATACAGGAGAAAGACTTGCATCAGTCATTAAAGATTGTTTACTAAAATGGAACATTGATCGCAAGTTATTTTCAATTACATTAGATAATTGTTCGACAAATGATATCATGGTTACAAAATTGATAGAGTGGCTTCTTGAAAAAGATACACTTGTCTGTAATGAAAAAAATTTTCAAGTTAGATGTGCTGCTCATATTCTTAACTTGGTTGTGCAAGATGGTGTCCAAGAAATAAGTGATGTGATTGACAAGATCAGAGAAAACATAAAATATATTAAGGCATTTCCAGCTCGATGTGAAATTTTTGATTGAGCACTCATAATGTCAAAGTTACTTGTGAGAAAAAGTTGTGTCTTGATGTTCCAACTAGATGGAACTCAACATTTCTTATGCTTGATGTAGCTTTACAATATAAAGAAGCTTTTGGTCGTTTTGAAGAACTTGATCGTCACTATCATTTCAGACCGACAAAGGACGAGTGGAAGAAGGCTACTATTATTCATAACAGTTTGAAGGTATTTTATGATGCTACTAATGTCATTTCTGCAGTCAACTGTCTAACTTCCAATATCTTCTTTAAAGAGTTTTGTGAGATAAGGTTGGAAATTGAAAAAATGTGTTCAAGTTCAGATATTTGCCTTTCAAATATGGCAATGAGGATGAAAACAAAGTTTGACAAGTATTGGGATATATGCAATTTAATTTTAGCAGTTGCAGTGATATTTGATCCTCATTATAAGATAAAAATAATTGAGTTTTATTATAGACAATTTTTTAAAGATGAAGCATATGAACTTGTCTCTGCAATTAAGAATTATTTTTGTGATCTTTATGATGAATATAAAACTATTTATGCATTGAAGACACTCTCTGCTGGTTCTGGTTATATTGTTGATGTTGAGAAGGATAATGAAGCATCTAGTTCGACTTCTTTGATTGAGGTTTCTTCTAATAAGAAGCCTAGAACAAGTGCACTGGATGACTTTCTTGAAGAATCATCACAAAGCCAACACACAAAATCAGATTTGGAGTTGTATTTGGAAGAGCCCTTTTACCCAAAAAACAATCCAATTGACATTTTGACTTGGTGGAAAGTCAATGCACCTAAATACTCTGTGTTATCTAGAATGGTATGTGATATTTTGGCTCTTCCTATATCAACTGTTGCATCAGAGTCAACATTTAGTACAGGTAGACGTATTCTTGATTTATACAGAAGTAGATTAGGCTGCAAGACCGTGGAGGCTTTGATTTGTACACAAGATTGGTTGCGAGATAATGCTGAAGGTAATTTACTTATTATTAATGTTTTTAAACATATTTTTGTGTTGCTTATTTTATTCTTTTGTTAGATGATTCTGATTTACCTACACCTTTACCTAACGAGGAAGCACCATTTGCATCTGCATACATTGAAACTGAATCATAAATTAAAGGTATATTTTCTTTTGTATTTATTTGTTTTCATTAAATCAATTAAAACCTAGAGTTATGTGTCAAGAAAGTCTAAGATGTTTATTTAATTAAAGTTTTCATTTGCATAATGTAGGTTAATTTGATATCATTATCCTCAGGACCTTAATATATCCAAACAAAAAGGTCATATCCTTTGTGGCAAATGAAGGCATTGAAAGAAAAATTTTGTAAGTTTGGACTATATGATGATTTTTTTAATTATTATTGAAAATGTGAAGGATGGCTGGTCTAGTCTCTTGTTGCATCAATGAACAACAAAGTACAATTTTTGGAAATTTATTTCAGAGAAGGTGGAGTTTGGTTTTGAGAATTAAGGTTTTTGTGCATTTCTCACCAATTACTTTCATTTGTATGTTATAACAGTTCAAGTGTATATATCAGCCAGAGAGATTCCATCAAGTTTCATTGACAACCTCAAGTGTCGGAAGACTCATTTTCATGATTATCAAGTACAAGAATTGAGGCGTTGAAAGCTTGAGACTGTATAGTTTTTTGCAGATGCCTAGATATTTAATGGTAACTTATTAGGCAGTCTGGCTCGTCGCCCTTTATGCTTTGGGTGTTTTTTTGTTTTCTATTTTGTTTTTAAAAAAACATTGGTAATTAACGTCCATGGAGGCACTTGGTAATAAAATACATGGTACTTTGTTAGGCAAGCAGAATGTGCAGCTATCGTAGTGACAATGTCTTAGATATTGCCTTGTGGGCCCTTTCTTGAGCTGTGAGAAACAAGAAGTGGTGAAATGAATTTTTTTAGCAATTTAAAAGTTAGTTTTGGGTGTCAAATTTGAAAGTCTTTAAATCAGAATGGGATCTTTAAATATAAATTTTGGATTCGGATTGAAATCGGATAATGAAATAAAAAGTCGGATTCGGATTGAAATCGGATAATGAAATAAAAAGTCGGATTCAGATTGAAATTGGGTAATGAAATAAAAAGTCGGATTCGGATTGAAATCGGCTAATAATGAAATAAAAAGTCGGATTCGGATTGAAATCAGATATTGAAATAAAAAGTCGGATTCGGATTTTAATCGGATTTTGGATTTTTAAAGGTGGATTCGGATTCAGAACCAGATTTTGATTTAAAAGTCGGATTCGGATCGGATTCGGATATGGTTTTAAAATTTGGATTCGGATACTTGTAGATTTTTTTTCATCCGAATTCGAATCCGAAAATATGTATATCCGAAAAGTCGGATATGATAAAGAGTATATCCGATCCGAATCCGATCCGTTGACATCCTTACATACATCCGTCGTCCGTGTTCCCTATCAAGCAAACACCGAGCAGCCATGACTGTAGGGGCGCAACCAGAAAATTTCAACAAAGGAGCACTAGATATATAATTTCAAATTTTTAAGGGCACCTGTATGTAAATTCAAAAAAACAGCCATGAAATTTTAATATAAAAGTAAACCTTTTTTGTCGGCTTGTGTGGACAATTGTCCACACTATGCCCACACCTCCCTCTGTCCCTGAATGACTGTAATGTGTAGTGCAGTTTTTAGAATGCCAAGAATGGCACGTTCTCTTCCCGGCGTTCCAGTAATGGTTCGCTTCAGGTTGAGCCCCATTCATAGGTTGAAAGCTCAAACCTCTAACTCAATGCTTAAACTCTTTGTGGAGGCTTTTCATCCCAAAAGAATGAAAGAAACAAGCATTAATTTGAAACGCATGCATGTAAAGAAAGTGTTGTTGTCATTGCTGATGTCGACGCAGTTCAGGCCCCTAAAGACAGGGGAATAGGGTTCCTTCGGGCTTTTCACCTCTCTCACCAGGGAAGAAAGTGTTGCTATTTCAAGTTTTCACTTGGAATCCAAGGTCTTACTGTGAAAAGTTCTCACTAATTAAACATGTACTAGAAAAATGTGCGTGCAGAGTATTCAACTTCACAAATTACAACCACCTTCAACAAAGAGAAATTAAAGTTCGTTACTTAGTTTCCAGAGACTCCTCAACTATATTCACTAATATTACTAACTATGTCCAAAGTTATAATGTTTTTAATCATATATAAAATAATTACATTTATGCTTTTGTTAATGCAAGAATATTATTTAAAAGAAACCAAATTGCAGTGTCAAAGTTGGGTATATTTTTCATGTTATTCTTTAGTGGGTTAAAATGGTACTTTTTCTCTAATTCAACAATTAGTTTTAGCAAAAATAATCCTAATGATCTCTTTTATTAATCATGAAGCAACTTGGGCATGTTGACTTTTTCAGTACTGCCAGATTCTATGTGCTTCTGAAATGTCCCTAATTTCGATTATCTAGTTAGATTTAGGTGTTGTTTGGCAACAGTAACAAATTATTATTGTCTCATGACTCTGCCTCAAAAGATAGTACAAATTCATGAAATACCGTAAAACGGAACTGCCCTATTTTTTGTGGATTTATGGAAAAGTATAAGTGTGTTACTGATGCCCAACACCCCGTTAGTGTTGTAGGACCTTCCATTGTCCAAGGTCTCACACCCTGAAGCACATCCAGACTTTAAAGGGTTTGAGAACAAAAATATCGTGGGCTTATTTTCTCATGTTTGGTTTCTACCAGGTGAAAGTTGATCTGTGCCTTGTCCAGTACTGAATATTGGGCTGGGGAAGTTATTTACAGGAATTAAGTAAAGCGGTAGTTATTTTCTTGAGGACTCAAAGACAGGGTAAGGCTGTAAGCATTCAGCATGTTCCCAGTGAAACTTTTCCTATAAAATCGGGATAGGAAAACGGTTTCTTGGATTTGCTTTGAATAAGTGTGAAATTTTAGTGTTTTCATGTGAAAGGGATTTGTATTCATACTCTTCAAACTTCATTCTTATAGTCAAAACTGTGATACAACTCTATGCTGTTTAAGCATATAAAAATCTCATGATGGAGTACTCAAAAGAGTAGACACACTCTAGCACATGGGTCCCAACTCAGATCTTTGTTTGTCCAATTCTTTTAATAGCCCTGATTCCTAGGGCACCAAATTGAGTACCCTTGAAGGCAAAGAGGGTAGAGGGAGGAGGAGTCAAGCATCCTTTTCTCTTTTATGATAAAGGACTATGCCCATGTGATTGCTAAGCACCCACTTATGAATTGCTAAATCACACAAGGAATTGCCAACTCTAACATCTTTATCTTTAGCCCTAAGTGTCAATGTGTAGTTGGGTGGCTGGTGGTATGGAACATATCGTGTTGTTCGATTCCTGTGAGTGCTTGCTCCTGCGTGATATACGGTAGCAAGTAGTAACCAAAATGAAGGTACATTGTCTGGTCATCAAGCACCAAAGGCAACCCTAGACTCTATGAACGAAATGAAAAAGAAGTGGGTTGTAGTCCTCTTGCTCACTCGAAACAATTTTTTTATCTTTCACTATAGTAATTAATTGCCATAGCTTCCCCGCTTAAGTGTGCAAATGGGTCAGATTAAGATCAGACAATTATGTACATATGAAATCAAGCTGTGTTTAATTATGGACAACTAGAGAAAGGGAAACCCCAAAACGATGTATTTAACTTGCGGAATTTTGAGATCCCGTTAATTAGGGCAGCTAAACGAGTTATATGAGTCAGGTTTGAGCTTGATCCTGTGTAGTCAAGCCGAAATCGTGCTTGTTATATGGACCTTGACTTGAGTTCGAGCTGAGGTCAAACTCGAGTTCTTGGAGTCCAGTCCAGCTCGAGCTTGAGCCCGACTCAGTGCAGCTTGAAGGGCAACACACATTTGGGTAGCGAACTCTTGACCGACCTTAACTTTTTTCCATGGCAACAATACTAATTTGTCTTTGCCGGTTGATAGATGAACTTATCTTAGTAAAATTGTCTTTGCCAGAGGCAACTTTTTACAACGCCAACACTGATAACAACTGTCTTTCTTTATTTCATTTTCTATTGCAAGGTGGTGTTTTTGCTGGGCCTTGAACTCTTGACCTTCTCTAGTTGGCTCTGCTAAACCTAAACTCTCTTTTGCATAGCAAATTCGTCGTCATGTCAACAATATTTTATTAATTACTGTCGTTCTAGAAATTCAAAACAGCCAATGTTTGTGGCATGTATAACAGGAGGAATCCGAAGATGGTAGATCCTCATATAACCAGAGGAATTTTCTCTTTTTGCAGTATCAAATGATATAACATAACTGCAGAGCCACAACTATCGCAATACTTTGAGAAGTATCGTGATATTAACAAAAAAAATTTACACAAACAAAAAAAAGAAAATAATATGATATTTTGAAAAAAAAATGTTAGAAATCGATTTATTCTTCTATTTCATTTTCCTTGTTCACTTTTTTCAACTTTGGTGTCATCGTTTTATATAGCAATACAATCCTTAGTATTTTGTTATTTTCACCAGATGTTTTTTTATACTTTTATTAATCTCTTTATTGTATTTTTAACCTAATTTTAATTTTATTTTTTAAAAGTATTCGATATTTTCTCAAATTCTTTAAGTCAAAAAAGATACCAAAGAAAAACCCAAGAACAATATTTGTGGCTAGCATCCCAAGTTATATCCTAATTTTTCGGTACACAGAAAGGATATTAAGGAAGCGCACTTATCCAGAAAAGGTGGTAACATGTGGGATACGACAATGTCTAGTTTTTGGAGGAAATGATATTCTTTTCAAATATTACAACAAACTAAGGTGCAAAAGGGAAAAAACAAGAACAACCATCAAAATGGGGACCAAATGATAATAAAGAAGATCGCAAGGAGTGTCAACGCTATTATCCACAATAAAACTCCGAAATAAAATAATTACATTAAGCAGCCGCTGAGGGTGAGAATTTACTCAAATAGTGCGCCTCACCTCATCATATTTACATAAAACCGTTCATCATGGGAAATGAGATTTCACGTAAAACAAAACAAAAAATATACGGACCCGAAGAACAAAAATTCTATACACAATCCAGTCACCACTCTCCATGGCTACTTATTTGTTCGGATCTCAATTTTAAAGGCTAGATCCGAGTATTGAAAATACATATCCGAATGTGGAATCTTAGATCCACATTTTGGACCCTATGCCCGTTTACTTCCAGTCTCAGTTCTGGATCCGATTCACGAGACCCGAGACCTCCACGTAAAAAAGAAATGAAAAGGAAAAACCAGGGAAGTTAAAATCAGTCAGAGAGAAGACCAGCAGCGTCCCCATTGGCCGATCTAGAGGGTACTTTCGTCATAAAACATCCGAGGATCATAAAGAGGCGTCCGCAGAGGAGGCCGGCCGGTGGAGGAGCTCGTCGAGGTCGACGCCGGCTCCCGCTGCGTCGCCGTCCTTCCAACGGAGTATCTCGAGGATGGAGCGGAAGATTCCGGCGGGGCAGGGGATGCGAAGGACGCCTTTCTGGTCGTATCCGTACTCCTGGGCGGATCGGCGGAGGAGCTCGGCGAAGAGCGGGTGGTTGAGCGACTCGGCGCAGACCACAAACCTCTCCATCTCCTCCCCGACGCACAGGGGGAGGTGCCCCTCCGGCACCTTGCAGGTGGCCGGAGAATATGCGACGCCCTTCGAGGCAGCAGAAGAAGAAGATGAGGAAGAGAGCCTCCATCCCTTGCGTTTACTGGCGGAGACAGAGTCGGAATGGTGGAGGACAGCGTAGCTGGAGGACGAGGAGTCAGCGACTCTGGACAGCTTCCTCATCAGCGGCTTCATCTTCCTTCTCTAATGCTCTCTCGTCGTCCTTCTCGGGCAGGAAGAAACAGATAGAAAGAGAGAGAAGAAGTGGGGGAGAGAGCACCACTCTAAGGGAGAACAGAGAGACGTGGGCCTTGTAGAGCGAAAGACAGAGGAAGCTCTGCCACAATAAACAGGGAGAGGGCTGGGAACTAAGTGGGGAAAGCCACAAAGATTATAGATATAATGGCATGTCCCGTATTAATGCCGAAGGTTTCTCCATAAATTACGGCATTGTCACCAGTACTACATCTAACTTTCTTATGATTGATTGCAGAGATAACTTATCCCCAAGACCAGATTAGTCCGTGCCGTGCAAGAGGCATTGAAACATCATTAGAGAAGTTTCTAACAGCATGTTCAGCAGATTTTTTTTTTTTTTTTTTTTTGAGGTTTCTTATTTCTGCACGGGCGGTCCAGGGTGAAATTTGAAAATCTTCTGTTTTTAAATTATCCCAAAAGGAATCTAAAACTTTAATTTTAGAATTGACGACCCACAAGAACCAAGATAAAACATCTCTCCCCAACTCACATCATCTACAATGCTGCAGACTACAGCGGGGAGCCTAAGCAAAGGGAAGAATATTTTTTTAATGCAATGTTGTTTGGCTTTTGCTAGCAATCTGTAGAAGCAATGTAGATGGTTAATTTCTTAACTTTACCCGTCTAACTTTGGCATGGACGGATGGCATGTAATGTTTCTTATGGCGCATTTGTTGTCCCGAAAAATTTATACTTCGGGATAATTCGTGTCCACACCACACGAGGACTCCTGTAGAGGCCATCCATGAATGACTAACTCTCTGTTTCAACGGCTTTTTTTAAGAGCTTTCTAGATCTCCAGGTGGACCCTCAACCGAAAATTAACGTCGAGATTTATATATATAACTGAATTTGTCCTTTCAATTTCAATTTTATATATATATATATATATATATATATATATATATATATATATATATATATATATATATATATATATATATATATATATATATATATATATATATATAT